>CAMQGK010000238.1:2710000-2927500 GCA_947000775.1 Pterois miles
ATGGCAATGTTCCTGTTCACAGCCGAGCGGTGGAGACGAGCTGAAAGAGGGATTTGTGACCCTTTTCATCAAATGATTCATGACTAATTCATGCTGCTGTAGGAGTACATTGCCATCCGTCATCACATGATCCCCCGGTCTGTGTTGTTGACTGAAACACTTGGAAATGCACCCAAGCATGCTGATGTCGCTCGTACCCTCCCCAACCCCCCTTACATGGCCGCCATGCTTTGTGTCCTGCCAGACCTTCTCCTCTCAGCCTCCCTTTTGTAAAGAGTAAGCTCTCAGGGGAATGGCTACCCACTGTCCACTTCTACTAAATAAAAAGAGAAAATGTAGAAATACCAAAAAACAAAGAAAAGAAAAACACCTCCTATCTGGAACCATATGGTCAGTTCTCACTAACTGAGATTAAGATCATCATTGTTCATATTTAAAGATTTATTCATTTACCCCAGGTGAAGATTATTTGACAACACTGGTGGTTATTCAGACATTAAGCGTCCCCTCACCCGACTCCACCCTAAGCATCATTTCACTTCAGTTTGTCTCTGTTCAATTGGATATTGCTGACTTGTGCTTGAGGGCGATTTGGCCCACATATGAAAGGGTGCACTTGTGTTTTCCTCCATCAGTGGAATGTATGGCCTAAATCCAACACACAACCAAGCGTGGTTGTGAGGGGGTCAGCAGAGATAAGTCCCTGTCGGACCATCTGTTTGTGCTGCCTGGTGGTCTCACAGTCAACATGTTTGTGTGCCTCTTGGTTTTGATCATAGTCTGCGGTGAAAAGATAATAACGTAACGCTGGAATTGCTTGATGTGTCAGCCAGAGCAATCGTGATGAGTTTGCTAGTTGTAGCTTGCCATTCTGATATTGACCACCTTCATTTCTGGGGCGGGTAGCTTTCGAAAATCAAAACGTCTCACACGTTGGTGAAGAAATGGATAAAGAATGGGTTTGAAAACACTTCAGTAAATGCATTCTTTTTATTGGTCAACAGAGCCTGATAATAACAGTATTCAAGCCATATCACACACACAACGTGGGATCTATTTCTCATCTGCCTCAGCAGCCTCAGACGGCCCATTTCAATCCAATTTATAAACCTCTTTGTGGCGTCGTTCAGTTCGCCAAATGGGAAGATTATAGAAATCTGGCACGAAACACCTCCACTTCAGATTTAGTGACCCCCTTCTGTTATGTTTGGCCACTGTGGCAGAACACACATAAAGTGCCTCTCCCAAAACAAGCATCCACTTGTCCATCTGCACTGGTGTATCCCAGTGGGTTGACACTAACACTGCCAAGTGAAGTGTTTCACATTGTGGCTGAAAATACAGGCACTTCTGGCAGCTCCAGGCAATTGTCTGCTCATGATCAAAGGGAACTGTTAGGAGCAATGATATGGGGCGATCTTTTTTTTTTTTTACTGGTTTTGGCACTTGCTGACATATTGTGAAAGCTGGTAGCATGGCTTTGTGAGCTGTCAGTAAAGCTCTGGCAGATCTTTTAGCTGCAGGATTATGAGCAATCAGACCAGCAGTGAAATTAACTGCTGCTACTGTCAGTGGCAATGCTTACGACGCTATGACCGGCGAGATTACTGCTATAGTGATGTTGCAGCATTTAGGTACTAATAAAAATGCAATATGGATCTATTTATGGTATCCTTGTGCAAAATAACAATGATCTTATTGTAGCTGTGGAGGGTTGATGATGAGCCGGCTGCTGAGATTTATGGCTCCTGAAACTCAATTTCCGGTCCAACCTGCATAGGAACAGTACAGTTCAGGAGAGAATATTTATAGCAGGGCAGCAGGTGAAGGAAGATACCTTGGCGCTTGCCAGTGGTAGCAGAGTATTTCAGATCTGCATGAGAGGTCTTGGTACTGAGCAGTGGCTTCATCATTAGTTGTTGTCGGTTACTTGTGCTCAGATTTTTCCCCCATTCAACTGTTATCAGGCCATTAAATAGGCATTATCAGTCACTAAAAGCACCATAGATGTGGGTCATTAGGGGCCAACTACAAAAGTAAAATTAAAAAGCAGCACATTTTAACATATTGTAAAACTGAATGAAACATCATGTTTTGAACACAAACATAAAGGTTACTTTAGGTTTAGGCAATAAAACTCAAACTTCCTTAGGGTTAGGCAAAAAACGTGTTGTTTTGAGTTAAAATAACAACGAACATAAAGACAACTAAACTTTGTTGGTGTCACACAGGATGCAGTTCTGGTCTACTGGGTTAAAACCCTGTGTTTTTCAACCATCACCGCTTATGGAGTTTCACCCTGCCAATACATCGCCTGTCATAATTACTATGGTCACTAGAGGTCACTGTTATGTTCTTTTACCTTCGTGATCTACCATGTGAAGAGATGATAAAACTTACTAGTGGGTGTAGTAGGCCCCTGTTGAACCATATCTATGGGCTATGGGGCTTATAGCGACTGATAACGCCTATTTAATATCCTAACAACAGTCTAATCGGCTGTGCAATCATACATTTTTTTGTTTTGTTTTTTGGTCATAAATGTGCTGTTTTAACCTAAACAGTTTGTTCATCATAGCATTTTTTTTTTTTGCTAAAATCAGCAACCTGTTGTGGCTAAAAACAGGTTGATGAAAGCGGAGTGTTAGACTGAAGCAAACAGTAAAGCTGCGCTATGTGCATGGAGGTGGACTTACTTAAGTCAACATTTGGGTTAAAATCATTAGACTTACTTAGGCAGTCTTACTTAAGTATGGAAGTTATGTGTCTATAAGTTAACATTTGGGTTACAGTAAATACAGAAGTGGAGTTACTTAAGTACAGAAAGAAAGAAAGAAAGATATTCCTTTATTAGTCCCACAGTGGGGAAATTCAGTTTTACACTCTGTTGTTCACACAGTTACATATACATGCATCAATGGAGAGATGTCAGAGTGAGGGGCTGCTCCTGAAAAGCGCCGAGGGGAGGGGGGGGTTGGGGGCCTTGCGGGGGGGGCCCCGGGGGGGGCCAGAAGGGGAAACGGGCCCCCCCCAGAAACGAGGTGGGTTTGGGGCGGGGGGGGTTTGGACCCGGGGGGCCCGCGCCCCAACCCAAGTCCTAACAGACTGGGGCCCTCCCGCCCCCAAGAAAAAGAGGTACCAAAAATAAGTCAATGTTTGGAATAAACTAACCAAGGCGTTATTTAAATATGGAAGTTAAGTGTGTCAACGTTTGGGTTAAATTGCATTTGTTTTTCATAGGTATGACTACCAACAGTGTATTTAATCGGTCTGCATGCATCGATCCTTGGTGAGATATGTGTATCGTAGTGTATTGTATTTGCATGGCCACCATGTATTCATATGGGCAACTAGTGATGTACCACTGACCATTCCTTCATTGTTATGCAACACAACACTATACCTCGGAGAAATAGAGTCCTGTTGTCTAGGTGACTTATTATTAGATGTCAGTGCACAGTGTGAAAGTGGCCAGTTGGGTTTGTTGATTAGGTGACACATTATCATTAAGCCCTGAATGGGATTCTCTAGGAGCTACCTCAAAATATGTAATGATTAGAGCTCCGTCACGAGAATCACATTAATGGAAATATGCACCGTAGGCTACTTAGCTGTCTGCATGCTGATGTAGCATAATGTTGTCTTGAATGCATGCTGCATGCTTGCTTAGCTAATTGGCCAGCTTTGCCATTTGTATTTGTGTCCACCTCTGTAAAATCTACTGGGATTAATTGATTGATATCCTCGAGGGATTTTGCAAATTACCTTCCCTGTTGTGTTGCCAATAAGGTCCCGTCTAGGTTAATTGGAAATGCAGCCAACTCCATTCTATTAACGCATAGACTGCGGTCGTACTGCATAAAAGTGATAACAAAATACCAGGTCCAGTCTGCAAGTACTACTTTCCAGGAGTGTATAATGAATGAGTTTGCCAGAGGTGTCATTTTTGAGACTATAATTTGTGAGGTTTTAGTAGGTTGTATTGTATTTTAACACATTTTTTTTATTTAGACCATCCCTTGTAGATTATATGCGAACCTGAGCGCGTGCTCAACTGTGTATTTCATCTCTCTAAAACCCGTACTATTGCCCCGACCACCTCGCTTTGTTTTAACCTAAGCTTCATTTTTCCCCAGATTCTGCTTTTAACCTAAAGGTCCAGGTCAACGAAGTGCTGAGCCGTCAGCACCTGAGCCAGGTGGTGGTAGAGGTCTACATCAACTACACCAGGACCAACACGGCTCTTACTGGGGAGGACGGCGGCGTTCTGCTTCATGTACCTTACCGAACTGGGACGCCAGTCACAATTGTTGCCAGCAAGGACGGCTACATTTGCACAGTGCTGCCTTATAAAACCAACAGGATGCCAAGTGAGATATTTAAAGTGTGAATGTGATTAATGTGGAACTTGTTTAGTTGAATCACTACAGATGATCAGTTTCATACAGTGTCATTTTTTATTTATCATCGGCTCTCACAGTCATGGAAATGTCAATGTTCAGACTGTTCTTTGAGCTTAGTGTAGCTGCTAGTTGTCCATTGAGTGTCTAAACTAGATCATTTATTGATAGTTTCTTTCTCTTTTCTGAAACTGCTGTTCCATGTCTCTGCCTGTTGGAGATTGATCTCAACCAATCACATCATTTCACACTCTGAAATATCATTTTAGAACTACAATATTTATCAGTTGTGTGTTTGTCTGACACACAAAGTCACATCATATATCTGTGGAAGTGGTGTTAAGTATGGAAGTCACGTGACAAATAAGTCAGCGTTTGAGTCATTAAACTACAGAAGTACGTGATAAATATGTGATAAATAAGTTAAGGTTTGGGTTAAAATAACAATGGAAGACTTGTTACTTAAGCACAAAATTTTATCTGCACATTAACAATCTGCACTGAAGGATACATAGCAGGGTTATTATTATTATTATTATTATTATTATTATTTTTATTTAGGTCAGGACACTTTAAACTGTGTCATATAAAAATGCAGTCACAAGAAATAAGAACTTCAAATACTTCAGCGATTTTCTGAACTGGCCAAGTTTTGCTTCACCCCACTGCATTTGACACCCAATTAGGTGCAGCACCCAGCAACAGTCTTTGGGAACGTTCTATAACCCACATCTGGAGTGTCTTTTTCTGTCTCATCTGCCATCTTCAGTGCTTTGCATTTCTATAAGAACAGATTCTTGAATCTTGAGCTAGTGTTGTTGTAGTATGTCAGCCAGAAAGGTGAACTCGTCCATGTCGTGCCCCTGTGTGAGGTTTCAGATAACACACTGTCACACTGCCATCTAGTGGAAAAAGGAAGTACTCAATACTACTTTTGCTCCTTCCCTCTTCCTCTTTTGTCATTGCTCTAGTATTTTCATCTGTGACCGTGTCACTGCTTGGTCTGAATCAGGGGAACATCTGGCTCTTTGATGACTCCATCCTGATCACTGGCAAAACATCTGGTACTGTATATATTGTCACACTCTTAATTTATTTTTCCTTCTTGCTCTCTCTCTTTGACTGTCAGTATAAATAATGATCTAAGAGTCACATTAAATTAGCCAAAACTAACTACACTAAAGGGGGAATACATGTATTTTCTAAACACACATTTCCAGCTGTTTTCATGTTTTCATTATTTGCAGGTGCTGTGTCGCTGCCCACTGTCCAGTTTCCCAAGAGCCTGCTGAATCTAACAGAGAGCAGTAATACCACCGCTGTTAAAGCCTACCTGACCATCCCCAAGCTGCCATCAGAGGAGGACAGCTTCCTCAACACTTTGGGCATCATGAGCAGTAAATCAGGTAGATGTGTGTGCTGCAGTATTCTGGAAACAATTCATTTTAGGTCATAGTATATATTTTTTAGATAAAGTTAAAGTTACATTGCATTTTACGGAAGCCCTGAAAGGCAAGCAAGATTTTATTTTATTTTATTTTTTCTGGTGATCTTTTTTTTTTTTTTAAATTCTGATCTAAATATTTTCTCTCTTAACAACATATAGGTTCATTTTTTTTTCTGTGAAACAGATGGGAAAAACAAATAATAAATTTTTTTTTGCGAAAACAAGTGAAAACATTTTTTTAAGGTTGTGTTTATACATTTTTTCTTTGCCTCTATGTAAAAACAGGTTGACTCATTTTTTAGGCTGATTGTCGACAGTGCATTTGAATGACATAAACTGACAGGAAGTAAACGTAGATCCAAGCTGTCGCCGGGCAATGCAGTGCTGTTGAAAAGCTCTATACGTACCTTGTGTTTAGAGTGCATGGAGAAATTAAAACTCACCTGGAAGAAAACTTTAGTCCATCCATCCATCGTCAACCGCTTACCCCGTTATGGGTCGCGGGGGGGCTGGAGCCGATCCCAGCTGGCATTGGGTGAAGGCGGGGTTCACCTGGACAGGTCAGCAGTCCAGCGCAGGGAAGAAAACTTTAGCGCTAGTCCTATTTAGAACATGGGGTACTGGTGCACCCTGGTGGCCGAAGGAAGATTTACAACAACAAACAATCAGAAAATGTAAATCACCTTTCCACCTGTTTCACAGAACAAAAGGAACTCACACACACACACACACACACACACACACACACACACAGTATAACATTGTTCAAATCTGGAATCATTTAGCTAAGGTGTTAATCCATGAAGATGAACCTTCAAGACGTCTTCATGAACTGAATTAGTCTAGTCCACATTACCTGCCTGTGTTCTTCAAGGATACGTCAGTGTGGCGTTGAGTCCGGTGGCGGCTGTCAGTGTGCAGCTCTTCTCAGGACACACGGCGCTAGATGTGAGTGGGCCCATACAGATCAGCCTCAGCATCCCTGACAGCTGTGGACTTCAGGCCTCCAACGTTGTCCCGGCATGGTTCTTTAACCAGACCACCGGTGAGTAGAGGTCACAGTGACACACACACACTAACATCTATCCCATGTTGATCTTTGAGGAATCAGGAGAGAAAATGAAGGTAATTTAAAGGCCTTATTGTGGCTTAATAAAGGGGGGACTTAAGACTAAAGATCTACATAGAATTAGCAGTTGGTCGCCCAGATGACCGACTATGTAAAGTGAAGTTGCCTCCAGTTAAGCTGTTTGTTAAAGGAAACATATGCAAGATACTTTTTCAGTGATGTGCACATACAGTTGGGTATCTCGAGTTTCTACCAACCCACAAACTATGAAATAAGACTATCCAGTCAGTTTTTTGTGGACTCTGTAGATCAGAAAACATGTGATTCAACAAGCCATTCAGATTTTACGCCCCTTCCTATGTCACATGCATGATCATTACAATATATCACCCACAGCTTAAGAACTGCCTGAACAGAGGTGCACCATATTTTTCTCTCAAGGCACCAACAGCAGAGTGGACTTTATCTTAAAGATACTGAAACAAAGTGTTCCAGACAGAGTATGAGAAAAAATAATGTGTTTTTTGAACATTAAAGCACGTAAACATGTTGTAGTTGAAACTCCAAGTACAAGTATGAACATGAGCATGTTATGTTCCCTTTAAATGCTACTCAGATGTCCAGCTAACTTAAGGTATAAGGCCCAAGGTGGGAAAAGCCAGACATAATATGTACATCCTCCTACAGCACAATGGCAACGCTAAGCCCCCTCATAAGTCAGGACTTGGACACCAACTCGAAGGTCCCTAACTTTGGCTCCTGTGGTCCACTTTCTAGACTAGACAGAGGAAGTGTTTTTACAGAAATGCTGAAGCAGACAACATTAAAGAAGCAGGCAAGTGACTGTTAACCCCATCGCCAACACAGTCTCACTGCAGTTCATAAAATAGTCAAAATTAAATCCATTTTGATTTGTGTACATGGACACAAATTTCACTTTTTTTTCATGACACTCAACACGACTTAATTTCTGCTCCAGTCTTTTTGAAATAAAACTACTTAGGTTTAGGAATATATCCACTTGGTTAAGCTTAGGCAACACACTACTTAGTTAGGTTTAGGACTACATTGACATGGTTAGGATTAGGCAAAAAAACTTGGTTAGGTTTAGGACTTGATTGACTTGGTTAGGCTTAGGCAACAAAACTACTTAGTTATGTTTAGGAAAACATTGCAGTTTTGGTTAAAATAATGCAAGTGCCGTAACTTATGTACAGAAGTTACGTGACAAAAAAATCATACATGAATATCAGCGAGTCTGGTGTTGTGTTACTTACCCATAAACCCTGACCTCCGACTCACACTGCACTTGCTGCTCTCTATACTACCGGCGTCACAATCAAACAAACACTTTTGTTCTAACCATCATGAAAAAAATGTGAAATTCATGTCTATGTACACAAATCAATACATTCGATTTCATATCTCATGAACTGCTGTGCTACTGGGCTGCCGTCACTCACTCAGCAGGTTTGCTCCAGTTGTGGTATAAATGTTGAATTAACTCATCTCTCAGTTCTTCTGTTTAGAAATATGTCAACAAACACCCTGGACAGGTCGCCACACTATCACAGGGCTGACATTCACGCTCACATTAGACCTGTTGCATATTTATTTCCATAAATCCGTCTAAAACTCATGTGTTGTGTTTCCACCTTCACCTCATTTTGATTCTCCAAAAAGGGGTTGGGTCATTTTAGGTCCCATAAAACTGTCAAGAGATACAAAAGTGGTAAACTCTAATATGGGAGATAGGTTGGGCTAATTAACTTTTTTAATGATAGTGTTTCATTAATTTCCCCTCTCAGTAACCAACCAATGAGCCCATTTATTTTAAGATCTGACAGGAATGTGGTAATTGTGGGAAATTCAAGACATTTTTCTACTAGCAGTGTTTATGTTGTTATTGTTTGTTTGACCCAGGTGGATGGATGACAAAGGGGCTCGGGACGGTGGTGGCAGTAGGAGGAAAACTCTCGTGGACATTCACAGCTCCTCACCTTGGCTACTGGATTGCAGCACCTCTGTCATCCACCAGAGGTGAGTGCTCAATTAAAGAAATGTAATTAGGCCTGTCGAATGTAACACAATAACATGTCAGTGCAAATTTGTTTTTAGGCCACTCATTTTTTTAACACATCTTACAATTTTTATTTTGTAACAGACTCAGTTTTAAAGGTAGCGTGACCTGGCGGGTCTCTTAGGCTTAGACTGCTTTATTGTCATTTCCACATATGCAAGGAGACTTACATACAGGGTAAATAAATGGCATTATATAGGCACCACAGTGTCAGGTAGAACAATAAGAAAAAAAAAGAAAAGAATAGTGAATAACACACACTACTGAGGGCATCACACATAATTTGAACACATCGACAACAATTACTAGTATCAAAATATACACAAAACTATATGCAACTGTACACATTAAATAGTAAATACAGACTGTACACACTGAACATTTGTACATGTACTTGACAAAAATTCACAGGCACACCTGACACTGGCGGAGTCATTCAGCAGCAGAGTTATTAGCAGCAGCAGAGTTGTTAGCAGCAGGTTACAGGTTGCTTCAGGTGCACCGGACACTGGTGAGTAAAGAGTTAGTGGAAAGCAGAAAGTCAGGATGTGGAAATGCTGAGTGACTCCAGGAAGTGAGTCAGACGGACATAGTACGGGGGGTGAAGTGTCCATGCTGTAAATGTACCTGTGAGGTTTCATGGCCAAATTGATTTCCAGTAATAAATGTATACGTACATTTGCATGAAGCAGCATATTTGCCTACTCCTGTGGTGATAAGAGTATTAAATACTTGACAAATCTTATTTTAAGGCACTTTTTTAACAGGTAAAAATTATGTAATTAATTTGTGATTCATCACGATTGTCTGTTATGATTAAATATCTTAATTGATTGACAGCCTTTAAAACAAAAAAGGCAACATATATATTAAATAGTGTTTGTAGTTTTTGGATACAACATGTTCATTTTCATTTTTATTGCATGTCTGTTTTGTATTTCACCCAAACTACTTCTTCTGACATCTACTGTATATGCTTTAGGTTTCTTTGGAATTGCCATCCCCATTGACTTCATCTTACACCATTCACCTCTCCTGATGGTTATCGTCGGAGGAATGCTTGTCATTGTCTTCTGTCTCCTGGTTGGGCTATTGTTTTATCACAGGTAACAGAGGCTTTCATCTAGTACTCGTCCATGCAGTGTACACTGTAAGTTGTGGTGAAGTTAATAAGATAACTCAGATTAACATTTATAGTAGGGCTGTCAAAGTTAGCGCGATAATAACGTGTTGATGAAACGTTAACTTCTTTACCGCATTAACACAACTTGCAGTTTTTAGGCTGTAGCAGGCTCAGTTTAAAGCTGGATAGAAGGAAATATTGGAAGTACAAAAACGTCTTCTTCTGTTTTATCATTTAACCTCCAGAGACCTGTGATCCCGACTGACGTCACTGTCTTTCAGAGGCTGTAACAGCTTCAGTTTTAGAGAAAGTGAAGCTACAGATATCATATGAAACGAGAATAAAAAGAATGAATGAGTGAGGCTAAATAACGCTTTAAACTTGCACTAAACTTTGGTGAGGAAAAACTGGAATGGACATTTTCAAAGGGGTCCCTTGACCTCTGACCTCCAGATATGTGGATGAATATGGGTTCTACGGGTACCCACAAGTCTCCCCTTTACAGACATGTCCACTTTATGATGTTAACATGCAGTTTAGGGTTTTCTGGACGATATTTGTCATTGTTTTGTATTGTTTATTCATTTCCAATAACAAATATATACTGTACATACAGTATATTAGCATAAAGTAGGATATTTGTCCACTCCCATGTTGATAAGAGTATGAAAAATCTCCCTTTAAGGTACATTTTGAACAGATAAAAAAAAAAAATGCGAGATTAATTTATGATTAATCATGGTTACCTATGGACAATGATGCAATTAATAGTGATTAAATATATTTAATTGATTGACAGCCCCAATTTAAAGATATTCTTTCTGGTTTTGTTCAAGCCAAAATCTCAAAGTGCCTCACAAGCTCACTGGGAGGGTAAATCAAACATATCTCAAAATATCTTCAACTGTATATCTTTAACTTTTAGGTTATAGGGGCTGTAACTAAAGGTTGTTACTATTTATCAGTATTCTGACTTAGATTGAGACCTAAAAGAGCAATATGTAGGACTGACAGCTACGGTCGGACTGGCTTGACTTGGCCAGTCCTGATCACAGTTAGTGCTAATTCTCACAACTTGAGGGTTACCCTCTGGACAGGACCGTGCTAGCCTCTGGCCAGCAGCAGTAGTGGGAATCACTTTGCCGGCTGTGCATCTCATACTCACTGCCTTGATAACCCAGCGGCACACAGACCGCAGGCAGGTGTGCAGAGGCTTTTCAGGTCAGGTAGACTCTAACATTAACATTATCTCTGTTGGTCCAGTTTGTTAACTTGCTTCCATGGCTGCAGGAGGCTATGTTTGCATGCCAGTCTGTAGTATGTGGTAATGGGGTGTCAACATGGGCAGTGGATGCCAAAACAAAAACAGACGTTTTGGACCAGACTAGAAATTTCAAAGGACAACATACTGGCTGTAGCATTGCTCTTTGATAAGCCAGTATTTAAATTTAGCATGTTTCTTTAATCTATGATGACACATCACGGTCATTTTATGATTTATTACAGTAAATACATTACATATTGGTAAAGAAAAAACTGTTGAGTATCAAATATTCATGCTGTTGATTTGTAAAAAATGGTATGTAACAGTCACTCCATAACACAGCTAATTACACTACTTCTGTGTCTCACTGTCACTTCCTCATCTGAAGCTTTGACAGTAGTGTATTCAGAGATGTACGAGGTTTTGTTGTGGCATACTGAACGTTTTTAAGTGAATCCAATCTGGCTAAAGCTTCCATTTGAGCAAAATGCAAACTTTACAGAGCCACTTTGTGAGCCCGTACAGCATAAGTATTTCATTAGTATTCCTTTAAAAGCACTTTGATATAAGTGAAATCTATAATTTGTCCAAGTGGATGTGTGTGATATCTGTATTTGGACTGATCATGTAGAGTACGCAGCATGATTGTTGATTGATTGTGATTGAGGCAAATGTTCTGTCTTGTCTACAGACGTACGCTCAGTGAAACTGAAACAAAGATGATGAGAAAAGACAAAACCACCTCCACATGTGATGATGAAGTTTTGGAAGTATCTTCAGTGGACTCCCCTCATCTTCAGGATGAGCTGAACCAATTAATCGCAGAAAGGGGGGATAATCGGCACAATGCCTCTGATATTTCTAGGAACGATGGCGGCGTAATAGCCAACCCAAATACTGTGGCCATTAGGGTGGAGTGTAGTGAACTGGAGCTAAACACCGACCTGTGTTTGCATGAAACTGCAGATCAGATTGGAGTTCCAGCCTCTCTGACAGAGAATTTGTTTTTCTGCAACCAGCCTGTTGCCATTTTTCACGCTCCAGCATTCTTCCACTTGGAGGAGCAGCCAGATCAGCCCCAGTGGAGCAAGTCGGCCACTCTTCCCCGTGCAGGGGCTGCTGCTGACCCGCTGAGTAAAGACGGCTTCACCCAGACTCTGCCAAAAGGTCCCTCTGCCACCCAGAACCAGGCAGTGGAAAGTGAGGACCAGCCTGGGGTTCTAGAGGGCTCTCAGGCAGCAGCATCCACCAACACATCCAGGGGTCACTTCAGCCTTCCAGAGTCGGCATCGGTTCCAGGAACACTGAATAAAATCAGCGGCGGTGGAAGACATTCGGTGCACGCCTTGGCAGAACTTTCTAAAATCCCCACAACTCAGCCTCCCCGGGCCTGGTTTGTATCACTGGAGGGCAAACCTGCTGCCGAGATCCGTTACGCAGTGTCAGAGCAGCAGAGAAGAAGAAGGCCAGTCGAGAGTCGAGAAACCAGCTTAGACTCAGGAGTGGATATGAGCGAACTGAACCAGACGCCTGGAAGGAGGGCTGTAACGCTGGAGCGCAACGCTACTTTTGTCAAAAGCACATCCAGCAATAAACAGGCCCATCCACAGTAAAAAACTCGTAATGCCTCGATGCCTACAGCCCTCCAAGTCTGTTTAAACATGGAACTTATTTAGCTAACTGCTTTATTTTACATTAATATTAAACAAATAATATATTCCCATTGTCGGCTGCTGTTTGTAAACACATTCAAAGTTGGCCCCCCGTCCTTGGCTCAATGAGTGAGGGAGAGAGCAGTGATGGTTGAGCAAGCTATAGAGTGAATGAAGAGAGGGAGCAGCGAACAAGGAGGAAAACGGAGGAATAAACCCTTATTGTTTCCCAGCGGTTACGTTATACCTTTAGGCACCAATCCCAGCTGGGCTATTTCTCCCATCAGAGTCCACACAGTCTGTGTTGTAACTGTTTTGCATGTACAAAGTGTAAACAGCTGAAGCAGAGCATGTGGATTTAGCCGTTGCTTTCTTTTTTTTTTTTTGTTTAATCAAAAATGTCACACTGACAGGTTGTCTAGTTGTCCTATTTGTCTGCCTCCAGTGTGACAAAGACAGCATGTGATTGAGATTAATGAGGCCAAACACCACCATGATGACCACTCTTAAACTTTTATTCCCTCCAGATTAACAAACAGACTACCGTGGCTAACTGAACATGACTGAATATTTGCTATTTTAACAATGCTATTTGATTTGTCTTTGTGTATGTTTGTCTGTGCATGTTTTGTATATATTTTTATGAAGTGAATAATTTCATTATATTTTAATAAATAAAAAAATAATAATTAAAAAAACTGACCTTGGTGATGAGCATGTCTAGTAGCTTACTGTGTACAATATAGAGTACAGTATGAAATCACCTTGTTTAAATAGTATTCCTACTTCAAAATGCATGTAACCACAGGTACGGGTTACTTTAAACCCACATTTACTTCCTTTTTATAAATATAGAGAAAAAAATAATTTGAATTAAATGTATTTTTATTACAGTATATTATTATTATTATTATTATTATTATTATTATTTTACTTTTTCTAAATACAGTAAAATAATTTAAATCAGATTGTGTTTCATATTATTATTATATTCACTATATAATACACCATCACATAATGATGATCACTCAAAATCACTGTATAATAATAATAATAATAATAATAATAATAATAATAAATCTGTTATTGTTGATTTCATTCATCTGAATAATCCAGTATACCACAATAAGAGGACATGTTCAGTGGTGGGAAGTACTCGTGCTCTACTACATTTCAGAGGGTAATACTGCACTTTGTACTGGACTATATGTATCTGACAGATGTGGTTACTAGGTAACAGACACATCTCCCCTCTGAACGTCTCTAAAGACGGAAAGTTATTCTTGTTTTCCAAAGAAAAAAAAACATGTTTGTGCAGCAGAGCTTATCGTTATAGTCTATCATCATCATCATCATCATCATCACCGTCGTGAGGAGTCACGGAGCTCTCCCGGTGTTCACGTTAAAACACGGTGGCTCTGGCAGCGTTAGGACCTCCTGTGTTCACAGTGCGCGGACGATCTGAAGTTTACGGTAATCTCGACAGAACCGCTCTGACGGAAGTGACTCTCTACCACAAAAATACTTTAATTATTCCCAGTAATGACCTAAATTAGCATCGAATCAATAACATCGTTCGTGTGTACAGTATAATATATATTGAGACAACTTTAAAATTACCGTAAATCCATCGAAAGTGTACTTCCGGTCCGGATTTCAAAGTAAAGGGTGGCGTGTGTGGTTTCAGATCCATTATTTGGGATTGAAGACAAATGTTGTTAAATAGTGTAGTGCTTCTTAAACTGCTTTCTCAAAGTAGTTAATGAAACAGATAGATTTGAACTTAGTGCTTCTTGTACTGCTTGCACAGTTAATATAAGGTACTTTCACTGTGTACTTTTTGACCAATCCAGTGTCAAAGTCCGTTCCAATGCCCAAGGATAAGCATTTTTGTCTAAATTTTACCTTGAATATAAGTAAATTCTCATATAACTAGTTTATGAGTCGGATATATTTGTACTTGGTACAAACAGTGTGGAGTACTTTACTGTGTACTTTTTGAGTAACCCAGTGTCAAAGTCCCTTCCAAAGTGCAATAAGCATGTATGTCTAAATTTGACCTTGAATATAAGTAAATTCTTATATAAGTAGTTTATGAGTCAGATATATTTACTGTGATTAAAGACAAATGTCGTTTAATACTTGGACTTCGTAAACTACTGGCACAAGCACTACAGAGTACTTTTACTGTGTACTTTTAATCCTGCACAGTAAAAGTACTCCATAGTGCTTGTGTTTGTAGTCTAACAATTACTAAGTACAAGATACCAGACTCACAAACTACCTATGGCATAATTTACTTTTATTTAAGATCAAATTTAGAGAAAAAAAAGCTTATTCTTGCTCTCTGAAAGGAACAATGACACTGGATTACTCAAAAGTACTTTACCTTAAAGTGCCTGTGTTAGTAGTCTACTAAGTACTAAGTCTAAGTATTTAACAACCTTTGTCTTAAATCATAAATAACGGATCTGAAAGTACACACGCCACCCTTTACTTTGAAATTCACAGCGGAAGTACTCCTTGGATTTACGTTAAAGAGTCACTTCCGTCAGAGCCGTTCTGTGGACGTTACCGTAAACATCAGATCCTCCGCGCACTCTGAACTCAGGAGCGGCGGGTTTGACCGCAGTGTGCCGCCGTGAACACGAGACGGAGAGCGGGGGGAGAAAATGAGGAAGTCCGGTACGTGAGGTGGATCCGGCAGCAGCGAGGTCTGGTTTCTGCCTGTAAGCCGGAAACGTGTTAATAACTTAACTTTAAGTTAGTTTCTGTTCGACTGCAGAACGACAAGTCATAATAAACTAAAGGTAGGCTGTGCGCACTAATGTCTGCACCATAAACTTTCTCCAGGTCCAGTCGTTGTTTCCGTCTTTGATTTAACATTTCTACTTGAATATGCATGAAGACGTTTCCTCTTTGACTCCACATACAGCGCTGCGAAGACTGACATGCTGCTCAACTGAGTCCAGGTCTCATAGACAGAAATCAGAAATCAACATGAATTTAAAGAGAAGAATTTGAATTCAAATGAACTGTGTACGTGATAAGGCTTTAGGACATTATGATCAAAGTACATGATGGTCATTCCCATGCTCTATTAGAAGTTTCAGCGATCCTGGCATTGATACCACTTACACATCGAGAATGATGGAAAAATGACCAACAGTCCACCCAAAATACCACATGAAGACATCAACACCCTGAGGAACATCATGGAAAAAGCCACTCTGTGATTTGGTTTTTAAAACTTTTGACATTTGAAGATTTTTACAAGACTTGTATTTTTGGACTTCTGCTCTGGACACTCAGAGCTATAGTTCAGTCTACCTAGGTAAGCCCTCCATCCTCTGGATGCTCCGGGTCTCTAGTTCGTGGCTGTAAAGTTTCATGAAGCTGTGATTATCCTAGAAGTCACCACAGGTCATTTTATACAGTTAGGTCACGTTTCAGTACAATGAAATGGCTGCTGTGGGAACTAACATCATCACACCTGAATAAAGACTCACTGGATCCACAAGAGTCTCAATTTACAGCCAATGGTTGGTACCAGTGGGTTCCTTCAGTTTCATAGTTTCATATATCTGTAGCTTCACTAGCTCTAAACCTGAACCTACCACAGCCTCTGAAAGACAGTAAAGTCGGTCGGGATCGCGGGTCTCAGAAGGTTAAAACGTTTAAACACGTTTTTGTACCAGTGATATTTTCTTCTATGATGCTCATTATGCATCATGCATCATTCTTAGCTTTGGGTGCAGATGATTTACAGATGTGCTCAGCCGATTGCGGTCGTCCTCTTTGGACTTGTCCAATAACTTAACAGTATTTACCCAGGTGGCCTTTTTGCATTGAACTGTGTATTTCTATAATTCACTTTTGATTCTGGCTGAATGATTTGAAGTTGATTACGGAACCAACAAATCCACATTAAACATGCTGCATCTCTGTCAGACTTTGTGTGGACTGCCTTGTTCACTTTGCTCTGCGTGATTGCAGATCATGGACCAGCTGAAATCAGAGCAGGACCGACTCTGTTCGTGGCTTTCAGGTGACCCTGACTACATCATGAGGCAGTGTGGGGATATTTTATCTATGAATGAGTTTCTCGAGGTGCAGCAGCAAAGCAGTGCATTAGACAAGATGAGAGTGCTTCTGAAAACAATACTTCACAAAGGAGGAGATACCCCTCGGTGCTTCCTGGACATCCTTAGGCAGCATCAAGCACATTACCAGCAACTGCAGCAGCTTTTCAACCCGACCACTGAAGGTAAATACCAGCCTGTGAAATCCCTGAACGCTGTACTGTAAGTGAGCCTCGACATGCATCTGGCTAAATCAAGTCGCAGGTTCTAGTTTCTCTTTTCTATACATTTTTATGAGGCTCGTTCACCGGAGCCAGACCTGCGCAGAATCGATCACTGGCGATTGTATGCCGGACAGGTTTGATCCCGACCTGCTTTGAAACGTACACATGGGCAACGATAACCTCACAAGATCAAAACAGCCGCAGTTTTTAGAGTCAGGCGCCACAGTTGCTCTCCACTGACTGCAAGACCCAGAGCATGATGGGAAATGCCTGGCTATTGCCTGATGAACACCAAGCTGACGGTCGGCTGTCCATCAGTCTGTAGTGTATCGGCTGAGGTTTGTGTCCCACAGCATCAGCTCGAGTCTGCCCTGATGGAGTTTTTTCATTTGACGAAAAAATCTACATATTGTAGAAAGTGCTGACCTCCTGTGATATTTAACGCTAGATTGTAGGCTATTAGTCCTATGTTGTGCACTGAAGGTTTCATCTGTTAACAAACACATCTTATGTGGTTGATAATAATAATAATAATAATAATGAGGGTTATTGGGTAGAATCCAATGCCAGATACACACATTTCCACATAGATTTCCAAACAAATATGAATAAATCCGAACATGGTCTGCAAACTACAAGCAGCCTACAGACTTCCTGTAACTTCTTTAATGGCTGCTGGAAACAGCCTGAAACTGTCCGGCTTGACTGAAGCTTTTAGTCTCCGTCCCCTTCTGCTGTCACCTGATCTCGTCTGCTTATCTCTAACAAACCTATTAGGTTTCTAAAGGGTTATTGTTATTAATATTTACAGGGTCACCCACAGCCACAGTGCTCGCTGATAGTAACAGTGTGGTTACCGTCAGAGAAATCACAAATGTAAAAGTAAATTCCCTTTCCATGAAGATCGAAACTGTGAGCGATCCAGTAAGCGGTCCGACTGGTAAGCAGTCATATTTCTCAGGTATTCCATGCAGTTTGAATTCAATGACTGAAAAGTGTAAAATACGTAACTGTGTTTCAGTAAAGCGCAGTCACAACTTGCCACGCAGAGCGACGTCTGAACTGAGCTTGCTGTTTCTTCTTTCAGAAAATGCTGCTGGACAGGTTCCCCCAGCAGTTTACACTGCACACGGAGCCAGCGTAATTTGTGCTGATAAAATATCTGGTGTCACCACTGCCGGTGATATAGATTTATCAGTGTCTGTGAAAACATCCAAAGTATGTGCAGGTGCACACTTTACTTACTTCTCTTTATTCTGTATATTTATATATTCTGTGTGGATATTTCAGCTAATGCTAACACTGCTTTCCTCTCAGTAGCAGTAAGAGATGAGAAGCTGCCGTCCTCTCAGGTACAGTGCCCACACACAGTAGAGGCAGACGCCCTGAAACTCTAACAAACATCGATAGGCTCGTTTGTTTTGGGGGGATTTTTTCTAATTAACCAGAATGGGACAAACCAACCCAGGTGATGGGAATAAAAATATTGGCATTTTATATTTCTGCAAACCAGGGAATATTCAATGTCTGAACCAAAAAAAAGTTGTGACGACTCAGAGGCAGACAGGCTTGGACTCAGAAGCAATACTCAGACGAAAGGTTTAAACAACAACGCTGGTCCTTTATTCACAAAAATGGTTCAGAACACAAAAGTCAAAACTCACTGGCAACAAGTCCAAAACGGCAGGCGGAAGGCAGGGTCAAAAAACAAGCAGAATGTTCAGGCACGAAGGATCAATAAACGGGAAGTTCGCTGGAAGGTTTGTATCACAAGGGATGACAAGACGATCTGGCACAGGAGGAAAGGGAGACGCTGCTTAAATACTAGTGAGGGAAGTGACTAACTATGGACAGGTGGACATGATTAGAGGCGGGGCGACGATCAGACACAGGTGACTGGTGCAGGTAACTAGGTCAGAAGGAGGTGCTCAAAGGTGAAGGCGGGAAGCATGCAGGGCAGGGAGTGAAGTGAACTGCAACGAGAGGAGAGGTTAAACATGTCAAAATAAAACAGGATGTGTACCAAAATAAAAGCATGCAACACATAACACAGAGACTAAGTCCTGCGGGGCGTTACAAAAGTTTCATAAATACGTTTCATATCATCCTCCCATCGCGCTTGCAGAAACATACAATGCCACGCTAACGCTGTGAAACAATTGGTTAGGTTTAGGCAACTAAACCACTGGGTTAAAGTGAGATAAAACATCGTGGTTTGTGTTAAAATAACAACAATGTGATGTAACAACTGTAATAATTACCGTGAGTACAGCAAACACTCAGCCCATTTTCTCACACAACTTAATGTGACAAGCAAAGCAACGTTACGTAAATCAATGTTACAGAAAAGTAGGGCTGTCAAAGTTGACACAAATTCATCTTAAGATAAGATAAGATATTCCTTTATTAGTCCCACAGTGGAGAAATTCACAAATCTTAAAGAAGCCATCGGTACCAACCATGTCGTACTCAAGGAAGCTAAATAACACTCCAAACGTTCACTAAATTTTGGCGAGAAAAAGATGTGTGAATGTAAATGGGTTCTCTGGGTCCCCACCAGTCTCCCCTTTACAGACATGCCCACTTTATGATAGTCCCAGTCAGTCTGGATCAAGTCCTAGTCAAGTCAGCACTCTGACACACTGACATGTTATGATTTGAGCATATTTTTATGCTTAAGTCAGAACCTGTGAAGGTTTCTGGATAGTATTTGTCATTGTTTTGTGTTATCAAGTGATTTCCAGTAATAAATATATAGTATGCATACATTTGCATAAAGCAGCATATTTAGCTTCCTTCTCAACAACCAAGTATGACGTGATTGGTACCAATGGATATTCACTCTACCTTTAAAACTGAGCCTGCTACAACCTCCAAAATATCAATTGCCCTTAAAACCTTAAAACAATTTTGCGTTATCGCATGTTGATAGCCCTAAAAATTTGCCAAAATCAAATGACCCATTTCATAAAAAAGACATTAGTTCATTTCTGATTAATAAACAAAACGTGGTGTCTTTTACAGGGTTCTGCTGTGAAACTGATCATTGAGCACAAGATGGACCTCATTGACTGGCTGAGGGCAGATCACGCCTTCATTCTGCAGCATGTACACGCCAGACGTATCGTCACAGACAGACAGTATCAGAATTTGAAGCATCTCTCACAGCCAGAAAAAACTGTCACTAACCTGATCGATCAGGTGATTTTTAAAGGTCAAGAATCCTGCTCACTTTTTCTTGAGGTTCTCAAAGAGCCTGATGTTCTCATGACCTATCCACAGCTCAAAGAGATTACTAAAAGATGGTGATAGGAAGTATCACCATCGTGGTATCTTCCACAGATAGTGGAAGTAATATCTTATCTCATCTTATCTTAATATACGAGCTATTAATGGTGTGTAATTGGAAAAAAAGTAAGACAATTGTAGACTAAATCTGGGAAAAAATGGTTGTGAAGATAAAGTGATGTGTTTTATCTTGTCTGTGCGCTTTATTTGTAAGCTACCTTGGTAATATTATCTAATATGATCATAAACCTGATTGATCAGCTGAGTAAAATCTATTACCTGTCACTGGGAAACGATGTAAATGTTGATGCATTCTGACCGGATTCATCTGCACCAATGGACTAAAGCACATTATGGCTCAGTCCCAGTGTCCCTTCTAAAGCCTTAAGCCCTGAACTCTCTGGGATTTGACTGACGTCACCTGTGTGAGAGGCTGCGAGGGCTTGAAATGGTATAAATATGAACAATATGAATATGGGACAGCACTTTGCGGTTACATATCACGTTACCGTGACGATGTCAACTGTGGGTGTATATTTTAAGTTTTATACTCCCTATTTGAAGATCTTCCAGGTTAAGATTTTTCAAATCTTAACAGATGCTGAAAATGTGTGAGAGCGCACACATAATGATGTGTCGTTGTATATGTTAACTTTGACAGTTTTGTTCCTATTGTGTGTGGAACGAACATTTCTGAGATCCTTCCACTTTATAAACACAAACTACCCACTTTATACTTTATGTTTTCTATCAGCTCATACATTAGCTGCAGCCACCGTAACGGTGGTGCTTGTTATTCCTTCTTCAGTCATCTTTTTTCTTAATTGTCTATCATTGTTTCCAGCATGGCTGCGTCATCGGCTGTCCTTGGGTTCCCCTCACACAACAGGATGTCTGTAAATATTGAGCATTTTTAAACTGTATGATTTGAGATCGGTACGGCCAGGAAGGACTTCTTAGCCGATTAACATACTTCACACCATGTTGATCATCGGAAGGTGAATCAGACCCGAAACCGACTTGATTCTCATGTAGTGTCTGGTGGTCTGGTCATGGTCTAGTGCCTGGCATTACCAGAGGAGAGGAAACCGTCAAAAAATCAATTATTGTTTTTTTTGTCAAACTTCATTAAAGTAAATCAAAAGAAGTGGTTGATGAATAAACAAGGTGTGTAATATAGTCTAATGCTCGCATTACTCTGATTTCATGTGTTTTTTATGTACCATTTTAAATCCTTAAAATCTTAATGTTTCTGTGTAAACTTAAATAGGCTGAACACCCATGTGCTGTCCTCTTTGTTTACTCTGTTTTTATACCATGGGGCTTCCCCTGCAACCATGGTAACCCTGTGTTTAATGTCACAATGCTATGAATTGTGGGTAATTCCCTCAGGCAAAGTTTGCAGAAATTCTGACATAAGTAAAGTTTTCATAAAGGGCTCAAAATGTCTGCAAGGGAGCCTCAAGGACTGGATGATCTGACATTGGGACGGTCTGAAACCCTCCGGAGTCCAGACATTGGGTCTATGTGCTTAAAAGCAGGCTGTTGCATGTAATCAATCAGCCACTAGAGGTCACAATTGTAAAGGTTTTGCATTAAAATTATTGTGTTTGTCATGTTTATGAATTTTGAAAAGTATTTAACACAGTATACTTAGAATGGATGAGTATGTCTTACATGCAATGTATTAACCATTGGAGTTAAATTTACAAGATTTTTTTTTATATGACAGGCTTTCAATCCTGAGTCCAACTATGGAGACAGAAGCAGGTTTTTAAAGAAGCATCTGAGACACAGTTTCACTCCCAACCACACACACATTCACCAGAGAGTTTATGTCCACAAATGAGCCGATTAATTTAACACAATCCTGCCATCAGCTCTTAAAGCTACGCACTATTGCACCTATCTGTGTCTTTCTCCAGTGTAAAGTATCAGCTGTCAGCAAAACTAATTAGGAAATAAGTTGGCTTAACCATCTGAAGTTACCCAATCAGAGCTTGCAGACCATTGATTTGATTCACAATGCAAGGACATCTGCTGCCTCTGCTCTACAAATACTGACAGGTGAATATTAATATTTTGACTTACAGTAAAATCCCTGCCTCTCTCTTGGACTGAGGCCTTGGGTGTCTGGCTGTGGACCAAGCAGTGTGTGGAGTAAGAGCTGCAGAGGAAAAGTAGCTAGAGGATCTGCTGGAATGGAAACAGTTTGACGCACTTGGTAGATCATAAAACGGCAGCAGGATTAGCGCTAGCCTACTGGGGACGGTGAATGACAAACACTCTTACACCTCGTGTGAACTGTGAGCTTGCCTCACTGCCATATATTTCCTCAGCAGTTTTGAGCCAAAGGCACCCAACCCACATGGTTTTTAGCTTGTTGGAATGCTGTCTGCACCCAAGATATTTACAGTGAGCCACATTCAACACATTATGCTGGACATATATATATAAAAAACAGTACGAAATTGCAGAATATTTAATTTAATTATTTTTTTAATCACATGATTGTCCATAGTTAATAATGATTGTGCAAATTAATCATGTTTTTTTATCTGTTAAAAATATTACCTTAAAAGGGAGCTTTGTCAAATATTTAATATTTTTAACATGGGAGTATTATGTATTATGCATATATTTATTACTGGAAATCATTTATCAACACAAAACGATGATAAATTTTGTCCAGAAACCGTCACAGGTACTGCATTTAGCAAAAAAAATATGCTCAAATTGTTCTTTGCAATTTTACATGCATCATTTTTTCAGTACATGCATAGAAATACTTCTACAACTGTATGTAAGAACTGCTATTATGCACAAGATAACTGGTATTTATTAGGGCTGTCATCCATCCATCGTCAACCGCTTATCCCGTTAGGGGTCACGGGGGGGCTGGAGCCGATTCCAGCTGGTACTGGGCGAAGGCGGGTTCACCTGGACAGGTCTCCAGTCCATCACAGGGCACATAGAGACAGACAACATATAGACAGACAACCATTCACGCTCACATCCACACCTACAGGACATTTAGAGTCATCAATTAACCTAAACCGCATGTCTTTGGACTGTGGGAGGAAGCCAGAGTACCCACCAGAGTAACCACTGCACCACCGTGCAGCCCTTAGGGCTGTCAATCAATTAAAATATTTAATTGTGATTAACTGCATGATTGTGCACAGTTAATCACGAGTAATCACAAAGTAATTGTACAGGTCATTTTTAATCTGTTCAGATATACCTTAAATGGAGATTTGTCAAGTATGTAATACTCTTATCAACATGAGAGAGGAGAAATATGCTCCTTTATGCAAATCTATTTATTACTGGAAATCAATTAACAACACAAAACAATGACAACTTGTCCAGAAACGTACTGCATATAGCATAAGGAAATATGCTGACATCATAACGTGACAAACTGCAGCCCAATAGGCAACATCAG
The DNA here is from genome assembly GCA_947000775.1 of Pterois miles. NCBI lineage: Eukaryota > Metazoa > Chordata > Actinopteri > Perciformes > Scorpaenidae > Pterois > Pterois miles. The sequence continues at coordinate 2,734,078 of CAMQGK010000238.1, forward strand.
CTGTCATTTCCATTCACATATAATGAGGTCAGAGAAGAGACCCCTCTGAAAATGACCAAGTTGGAGTGTTAGCCTCCTTCACGGCAAAGATTCCTTAGGTTTTCTCGATACCAGTATGAGTGAGTGTGAGTATCTTCACTCTCTTTAAAACTGAGCCCGCTGCAGCCTAAAAATTGTTTGATGAAGTTGTGTTGATGCATTAAATAAATTAATGGCGTTAAAGCCAACTTGCATTAACAAGTTATTAGTGATAGCCCTACCCATAACACAGCCATAACACGGTTTGGTCGGATATTTGTTTCAAGATTCATTTAGGAAGTTTTGCAAGCCTGACTTTGTTAAAACTGACCCCAAACTCACCTAAACCACCAATGCTTGTGCAACTCAGCATTCCAGTTCTGGGCAGTGCATAGCAGTGCAATGCCTAATATTCCCCACAGTTATCTTGAAGATTAATTGCTTCTGTTGTAGACAGATATTTCCCAGGCCCCGGACAGTTAATATAACCACAGGATTTTCAAGATAACACCAGCTAGAATACTAGAATACTGAACTATAGATTTCAGATGACAGCTGCATGTGGTTTTCCTCTATAAGCAAACCCCTGTCAAATAACAGCAGCTAAAATAAAAGCTATAGAAACCATCAGTCTACCCATTAATAAAGCATTCTGTCATTTACTGCAGTTGTGAACCAAAGCTGGAGACACCAAGCAGAATACATTAGTATGCCCTATTGTTCCACTTTTTTCCTGCTGTCCCAATACGGGGGACATTTTTCACATGCCACTGCACTGCCAAGCTTTCGAAATGTGAACCCCCTCCAGGCCAGACAGCGAATGCAACCCGGCGGTGAAAAAGGGGTATCTGTTACACAGGCAAGAGGCCAGCTCAACAGTATTTGTTTTAACAGCAGGCTATTAGCAGGCATGCTTGTCTTCTGTATTTACAAGGGTTTCCAATCATGTCAAAAATCCTCCTCAGCCGTGAAGGTAAAGGGTTGGGATTTCAATTCATTCAAGCTGCAGGCCCAGAGTATCAAGACTAGACTGCTTTGAGAGTTGCAATGATTTCATGTAAATGTACAAACTCCCCATTTGTGATCCATTTAAAGCCTATTACAACAAGAAATATCCTGGTAAAAAGAGTAATATCCACAAGTATACACTAAATGTATGATGCTAAATGTTGTGTGGTTGGTTGAGATCATTCAGACTACACGTGGACTGTGTTCAGACCTTTTTGTTGAATGTCAGAATAAATTCTCTGACATTTACAGGGATTAGTAAACTGCAGTTTGTCTTACTAAGTGACATTAAAGTTAGACTAGAAAAATTAGTCTTTAAGTGAGTTAGAGAGAGTATTTCCTTAAAGGCGGTCTAAACACACATGTTTTATATTTTAGTCAGTCACCCCAACCCTGGCATTGCACTCAGTGCAGAAATTACTGCACTTACATTCCTTCCACAGAGACCAAAGCGAACCTTCGTTGCTGCTGTACTAATTAAAGTGGCTATGATCAGTGTTTTTATGTAACAATGGGCTACGTGAGAGGAGTCGAAGTAATGAACCTACAGACAATTACCGCCTGACGCTGCAGTTCCTTAGAGCACTACTAAACATTTTACCGTAGCATCTTTTAACTCATTGTTTGGGTTTCACCACTAACTCATTTGCTGATTGACTCGCACCGCTCTCATCAGCCTCGTTTCCAGTTGCAGCTGTTTCCTGTGGAAAAGCTCTGATAAGCCAGCCAAACACACAGCAGTTTGGAAAATAGTCAAGAAATTACTTTATATGTAATCCAGATATTTGTGAACTGGACAGTATAAATAGTAACAAAGACCATGTATAGAGGAGATATGGACTTTTCAGCTAGGAAGTCAGCGTTCGTGTCCCATGTGAAACAACAAATTTGATTTATTTGGCACAGAACTTCTGTACTTAAGTTACAGGACTTCTAGAGTTATTTTAACCAAAACCACAATCTTTTCCTGAACCTAAGTAGTTTTGTTGCCGAAGCCTAACAGCATCGATCTTTTCCTAAACCTAACTGTGTAATTATATTTGAAAAGACTGGAGCAGATATTGTCAAGTGCGTCACATTGTTGAAAGTTGTGCTTTGTGGGAAAAAAAGGGAAATTCGTTTTATGTACACAAATCAAATAGATTAAATTCTGTGACTGTTTCAAGAACAACACTAAACATAACACAGTGACTAGCTAGCCAGACATTTTCCTCAGGAGTGGGTGGAGACCAAAACAGAGATAAACAGAGAGAGCATATTGTACTCACATTCATCAGGTGGTGAGAAACACCACAATGCTAATGTCGCTCCGTCTGCTGGATGTGTAAAGGCGTTTACACATCAGGACTGTGTCGAATAAACCACAGGACAAACGTGACATACTCCTCTGCAAATATTTAGCATCAAATCTATTCATACCGTCAGCGATGGGAACTTGTGACAGTTGCAGCACTTGTTCAGTAAAAGATTTGAATAGCTTTGCGCAGGCGGAGGAAACTCCCAGGATCATATTGACTCAGAGCAGCGTCTGGCAGCCTGTCTGAGGTAAACTGTTGTGGCCTAAGCTACTGAAAGCTATTTCATTGAGTTTCCTTGAATTTAGGCCCTCTGGTAGACATTGTATGTCTAGGGCTTTTATTGTGAAAGTTAAGAGTGGAAAGAGTGAATCTAGTGTGCGCTGCGTTTGTCAAGGTTGGAAGGAGTAATAAAGTTTGCCGTCTGAGTTCGGACTGCTCTGTGCTGTTGTTTTATAACCCTCAGAAGCAGGTGGAAGTCAAAACGCTCGGCTACACTATAGAGTGCCTTTGAATATGCCTGTTCATGGTGCAAAAACTCAAACTTCATGCTGAAAAAAAAAAAATCATGTTGCTTTCCCCCTAACATAATAATCATGTTGAAAAATGTGCTACTTAATTCCACAACAAAAATTGCCCTCGGTGTATAAAGGGTTAAAATAGGCTACTGTTTGCAAATAAGATCACGGCAGTAGCTCAGTCTGTAGGGAGTTGGCTTGGGAACCGGAGGGTCACCGGTTCAAGTCCCGACATGGACCAAAAAATGAGTGTGAACTGGTTGCTGGAGAGGTGCCAGTTTACCTCTTGGGCACTGCCGAGGTGCCCCTGAGCAAGGCACCAAACCCCCAACTGCTCGGGGGGCTTGTCAGGAGCAGCACCCCTCACTCTGACACCTCTCCATTAATGCATGTGTGTGTGTTTCAGGTCTGCATGTACCATGTATGAGTTTAACAGAGTGTAAAATTGAATTTCCCCATTGTGGGACTAATAAAGGTAGATCTTCTTCTTCTTCTTCTTTATATGGGTTTATAAAATTGAATTAATGCAGGGTTATCATAACAGTTGCATGCCTGTCTCCAAACATAACCTCACCCACAACCCAAAGTTAATAAACCAGCTTTTTGTCCCATAACTGATGGTGACTCCCTGTAACATGACTATGTGAACAGACTTCCCATAACATGATTAATACATGCACATATTTTTATCAAAGGATGACGAGTCGTAAAATCAGTTTGAAATTTGCAGCAAAAAGGCAGACCACATGAAATAAGACAGTAGTGCAGCACTGGTGTGTTTTAAAATCCAACCTAGAAGGTAGCAGCACAATATAAGACTCATCCTCACAGTTTGGTCAACAAGTTTGCATGCATCAGGAAATTAAAGTCTAATAACTTAATTAAGGTAGTCTGTGACTTGAATCCTGTTTAATCTCATTTGCATGACTGAGCCTCGGGACCAGAAAAAATATTCTGCGACCCTGTGATCGAGCCGACTTGCATAGATATTTCTAAGTGTATTTTGCAAAATATGATATACGTACAAATGACACGCAAAAAGGATTAAATGACAAGTGAAATGCTTAAAATGGGTCCTCATGACATGCAAAATGTCTGTGTAATGTTATTTATACGGCTCCCTGTGAAAGTTTCATAGTTTCATAAAAGCGGCTCAGAAATATCCTAAATCGGCTGGGCACTGTAGTTTAGTGCAAATGTAAATGTAATGTAGCCTCATCCTTGAAGTGTTAATGAATTGAGCAAAATGAAAGATAAATTCAACATCCTGGTGGACACATAGACTGTATATAAAGACGAACAACGTGTCTCAACTTCCTCCCACTGTACAGAAGTGAAGCCAAAGTGTCCCGGATGAGGGAGCTGCCGTCTTGAGATTTTGACATCAACTGCAGCCAGAGTCTGCGCAGTAGTGGAGCAGCGGTATCGAGGTCACCTGCCTGAACCAATCCCTCCTTTTTATAGCATCAAATAACTAATTAAAATCAAACTTATCAGAAAAACTAACACTAACATACTGTACATCAGCACGAGAACTACTGAAAATGACAGAAACCATATTTGGAAAAAATGTATTTGATTTGAACTTTTGTTCAAGTTTTTGATTTGGTCCATCTGCTAACATGGAGGAGCCTGGATGTATGATCTGCTCATGTCCTCCACCTTTATATGCAGTCTGTGAGTAGACCTGGTTACTGCTGAAGAAGTCCTTGAATAATTAGACTAAATATCCAACACTGGTTTTAATTGTTTATCAGCCTGGAATAATCTCAACTGGCTTGGTTTGGAAATTTCAGGTGCAATTGACAGGTTTCAAATTGAATCTATGTCATATTAGATCATATTTCATTCATTCTTCCCCCCCTTTGCTTTGCACACGTACACAAAGCACACCAGTGCCTAGTTACCCCAAAATAGCTCCACTTGGTGTAAAGGGGTTCAGAAATAGCCTGGAGTTGAAAGGTGCAGACATAGATACCCTGAGAGATTGTTTGGGTCTCAAGTGTCATCTCACTTCCTTCATTTTGTTTGTGTCACACAGACACACAGTATGTACCTGTGGACTTACCAAGCATATAGGTTTTAATTCCCAACATCTATACAGTAGACATGCTCATTTGGTTCTGTGTGTTTTTAGGCTGAAGCAGGACAAAGTGATTTATGCCCCTTAAGCTCTGTTTTTCAAACTAATCAGGTTTTACTAAAATACCTTTTCTTTGTTCTGTGTATTTGTAGAGGAAGACTACACACAATTCATTTTTGTTCTGAATCAAAGGCCAAAGTTTCAGTTCATTCCTTCCTGAGGGACAAACAGAAGTCTGTGGTTAGAAACCACTTTATATGCACCTGTACCAAACATGTACGTGGCATCCTATAGGTTCATGCAGCAGACATTAATCAGCCTTCATCTGTATCACCTGTGGCGACTTGTCCTCAGCTGTTGTCATCAGCACCAAGACAAAGAAGCCTTCTTCAAACTGAAATATAGAGAAATTTGCCATAAAGGTTATCAAGAAACCAAATTGCACGCACTAAATAAAGTTAAGTAGGGAAGTGATACATTTTTAGATGTGATTTATGAAACACTTAAAGCAGCAGTAGGTAGAATTGGAGCAAATATGATTGATAAAAGTTATTTTTATAAAACAGTCACAATATCCAGACAGAAGTGCATGCGACAGGTAATCTGAAAACAATCTTATGCCTCTGTGTCCTCCAGTGTCTTAATGACATCTGCAAGATCTCATAGACCAGAGGACAACATCCATTCAGAGCCGAGCTGGAGCCTTGTTGTCTGAGCAGCTGCCAATCATTTGCAAAGGCAAATCACAATGAAGCAATATTCTGTTGCTGTAATATCTATTTCTTGACTGTTTTCAGAAATGTATTATAGTTACTGTTTAGCTGTAAAATTAAAAAAGTTTGTGACCCAGCAACCGTGTTAAGATCAGGTAAGGAAACACCAAGCACCGCCCACCAGCCGGAGCACACTTTTTCATTTTACAGCTAAACAGTAACTGCAAGATGTTTCTGAAAACATTTGAGGAGAGAAAAGTCATTACAGTAACAAAATATTGATCCATATTTGATCAGCGCTGCCTAGTTTGACCGTTTGATCAGAGTGATTGACAGCTGCCTGCATTGATTGAACAGAGAAAAGGATTGTAAAGGACAGATGTTGTCATGTCCTGTACAGACTGTAAAGCCCCTGAGGCAAAATTATGATTTGTGATTTTCAGCTATACACATAAAACTGACTAAGGAACAGCCAATAGGAACGCTTTCTCTGAAATGACCTGTGATTGGCCAAAATCTCTCATCACAGGCTAGATTTTTACAGCCTAAAAACAGAGTCACGAGGAGGTGCAGACGTCTAGTTTTCTCTCAGAACACTTGAATTACAATATGATAAAAGGTTATTATGGATTTTTTTGCCCAATGATGCCCAAAACATTTTGCCTGTTGCAGGTTTAAGGCTTTGTTCAACATAGGGTCTGAGGTCAAGATGCTGGAATTTGAGGTCACACTGTCTCTAAGATAGTCTGTTGGTCTAAGATATACAGGATGTACAGGAATGTGAAGCCTCTGTGGGCCGAACACAAGCAGCCTGGTAAACTCACAGTAACTGAGAAAGATCCCATACAAGTTAGATTTAAATGGAACAAAATTTCAAAAAATACACTCATTACTAAAAAAACTAGAAAAGCACTCTGCGAGTGCAGACCTCCACCAAGCACCATAGTTTCCCCCCTGGCGGTTTCTTCTGGATCTGTCTCCTCAAGTATTAAAGCTAGATCAAAATGCTAGATTAAATGCACAGTAGGCCAAAATGTAAGAGTACCCCCATTTTTGATATAAATTGCTATAAAATCTGCCATCTGGATCAGATCTGGATCAGCCTTTGGGATTTGATAGAAGTACACATTGTAAATCCCTGAGTCAAATTTCATGAGCTTTGAGCAACAATTACCAGAGATATTGAGAAACAATTTTTGGGTCCCATTTACCCCAATGTTAACGAAAATTTCAAAGTGATCCAGAATCCAGGATTTCTTCCACATCACCCCCAAAATTAAATCAGTTCTTCTTTTTCACATTTTCGACACACCCTCAAAATTTCATCAAAATCTGTCCATAAGTTTTTGAGTTATATTGAACACAGTCAAACAGACAAACAAACAAACAAACAGATAAACGCCAGCAAAAACAAAACCTCCTTGGCGGAGGTAATAATAATAATAATAATAATAATAATAATAATAATAATAATAACAAAATGTTTTTTGTTTCTATATAGTCAGCATCATAAAAAAATAAAATAGGTTGAATAAATCTCTCAGAGGTCCCTCTTGTGCCTTACTAAAGACACAAAATGGTTTAGTCTGTCCCTCATCTCTAGGATTCGTCTCATCACTGGGATTCATCTCATCACTAGGATTCATCTCATCTCTAGGATTCGTCTCATCACTGGGATTCATCTCATCACTGGGATTCATCTCATCACTAGGATTCATCTCATCTCTAGGATTGATCTCATCACAAAGATTCATCTCATCACTAGGATTCATCTCATCACTAGGATTCATCTCTCCATCTCTAGGATTGATCTCATCACTAGGATTGATCTCATCACTAGGATTCATCTCATCACTAGGATTCATCTCATCTCTAGGATTCATCTCGTCACTAGGATTCATCTCATCACTAGGATTCATCTCATCTCTAGGATTGATCTCATCACAAGGATTCATCTCATCACTAGGATTCATCTCATCACTAGGATTCATCTCATCACTAGGACTCATCTCATCTCTAGGATTGATCTCATCACAAGGATTCATCTCATCACTAGGATTCATCTCGTCTCTAGGATTCATCTCATCTCTAAGATTCATCTCGTCACTAGGATTCATCTCGTCTCTAGGATTCATCTCATCTCTAGGATTCATCTCGTCACTAGGATTAATCTCATCTCTAGGATTCATCTCATCTCTAGGATTCATCTCATCTCTAGGATTCATCTCATCACTAGGATTCATCTCATCTCTAGGATTCATCTCATCACTAGGATTCATCTCATCACTAGGATTCATCTCATCTTTAGGATTCATCTCGTCACTAGGATTCATCTCATCTCTAGGATTCATCTCATCTCTAGGATTCATCTCATCACTAGGATTCATCTCATCACTAGGATTCATCTCGTCACTAGGATTCATCTCATCTCTAGGATTCATCTCATCTTTAGGATTCATCTCGTCACTAGGATTCATCTCATCACTAGGATTCATCTCGTCACTAGGATTCATCTCATCACTAAGATTCATCTCATCTCTAGGATTCATCTCGTCACTAGGATTCATCTCATCACTAAGATTTATCTCATCTCTAGGATTCATCTCATCTCTAGGATTCATCTCATCACTAGGATTCATCTCATCACTAGGATTCATCTCATCTCTAGGATTCATCTCATCACTAGGAACTAGGATTCATCTCATCACTAGGGTTCATCTCATCTCTAGGATTCATCTCATCACTAGGATTCATCTCATCTCTAGGATTAGGATTCATCTCATCACTAGGATTCATCTCATCACTAGGATTCATCTCATCTCTAGGATTCATCTCATCACTAGGATTCATCTCATCACTAGGATTCATCTCATCTCTAGGATTCATCTCATCTTTAGGATTCATCTCGTCACTAGGATTCATCTCATCTCTAGGATTCATCTCATCACTAGGGTTCATCTCATCTCTAGGATTCATCTCATCACTAGGATTCATCTCATCTCTAGGATTAGGATTCATCTCATCACTAGGATTCATCTCATCACTAGGAACTAGGATTCATCTCATCACTAGGGTTCATCTCATCTCTAGGATTCATCTCATCACTAGGATTCATCTCATCTCTAGGATTAGGATTCATCTCATCTCTAGGATTCATCTCATCTCTAGCATTCATCTCATCTCTAGGATTCATCTCGTCACTAGGAACTAGGATTCATCTCATCACTAGGGTTCATCTTATCACTAGGGTTCATCTCATCACTAAGATTCATCTCATCTCTAGGATTCATCTTGTCACTAGGATTCATCTCATCACTAGGATTCATCTCATCTCTAGGATTCATCTCATCACTAAGATTCATCTCATCTCTAGGATTCATCTCGTCACTAGAATTCATCTCATCACTAAGATTCATCTCATCTCTAGGATTCATCTCGTCACTAGGATTCATCTCGTCACTAGGATTCATCTCATCACTAGGATTCATCTCATCTCTAGGATTAGGATTCATCTCATCACTAGGATTCATCTCATCTCTAGGATTCATCTCATCTCTAGCATTCATCTCATCTCTAGGATTCATCTCGTCACTAGGAACTAGGATTCATCTCATCACTAGGGTTCATCTTATCACTAGGGTTCATCTCATCACTAAGATACATCTCATCTCTAGGATTCATCTCGTCACTAGGATTCATCTCATCACTAGGATTCATCTCATCTCTAGGATTCATCTCATCACTAAGATTCATCTCATCTCTAAGATTCATCTCGTCACTAGGATTCATCTCATCACTAAGATTCATCTCATCTCTAGGATTCATCTCGTCACTAGGATTCATCTCGTCACTAGGATTCATCTCATCTCTAGGATTCATCTCATCACTAGGGTTCATCTCATCTCTAGGATTCATCTCATCACTAGGATTCATCTCATCTCTAGGATTAGGAATCATCTCATCACTAGGATTCATCTCATCACTAGGAACTAGGATTCATCTCATCACTAGGGTTCATCTCATCTCTAGCATTCATCTCATCTCTAGGATTCATCTCGTCACTAGGAACTAGGATTCATCTCATCACTAGGGTTCATCTCATCTCTAGGATTCATCTCATCACTAGGATTCATCTCATCTCTAGGATTAGGATTCATCTCATCACTGAGATTCATCTCATCTCTAGGATTCATCTCGTCACTAGGATTCATCTCGTCACTAGGATTCATCTCATCACTAGGATTCATGAGCCGTGTGACTGCCGATGCTGCCTGGAGAATCAGTGACATACACTAGTCATGTCTTCCCTCAAGAAAAGTGACATTGAGGCGTCACAGACCTCACAATACTGACTTAACTCAACTCTGGAGAGATATTTAGCCTCTAAGCTAACACAACATGTTAGACATCAAAGGAGTATCACAATCTCAAGATTCATATTATAATGTATTATATAACACTCACAACGGCCTTCAGCTCAGATGATCCACCATTATTTTCAGAGGGTTAAAAGTAGACCAAGTAAACCATGAACTGAGGAGGAGAATAATTCTGATTTTGAGATCATGGTGATCAATGAGGCAGGCAGAGTCAAATTAAGATATAACCTATGGATCTACTTTTCACTTTTAGATGGTTAAATAATGTTAGAAATAGGCCTACCCCTAGGATTCAGTTTATCTTTTGACCTGTTCGAACAATACAATTTCATCTAAAATATATACAGCTCATATAGAGTATATGCTTACTTTTTTAATCAATATATCACTGTCACTTCTTTCTAAAATTAAGACTTGATCTTCAAAAAGTATTTTTCAAAAAAGGAGACTTGAAAAAGTATTTTATTAACAAGGTCAATATAGTTTAAGGTGGTTGAGGTGCTATGTCAGTCCTGCATGCACAACTTACTAACACTGTTTAAACCTGCAGAAAAATGTTTTTGGCATTATTTGGCTTTTCACAAAGATTTACTACTATCGCAACATGATCGCCAACGTTCTCATTTTGCAGCTTAACAGTACACCTGTCTGTTACCTGTCTTATGCACTACTGTCAGGATATAGTAACCGTTTTAAAAAAAATAACTTTTTGTTAATTAGATTTGTCCATTACTACGTACTGCAGCTTTAAGACCCTCCCAGCGGGGCGCAGAAAATAAATAAATAAATCACATTTTAACCTCATGTTGGCACAAGAGGAAAATCACCAAAAATGTCAGAGAGATTCATCCTCTGGGGACCCCGACACATCCAGTCATTGAGGTATTTTAGTCTTGAAAAAAAGTGTAACACATGACAGAACATCTGTTACAATTAAATATTTATGCAATCGCACAAACTGCAGCTTCCATTTATGCTGATTTCAACATCTCAATTTCAAAAGACAAAGGGACTCTGATCCACTGTGAACAATGGGAAGTGGGACATGTGCTCTGCAGACCGAGCGGATCAAAGAGGGCAGTTCGCTTTAAAGTCTCAAAAAAAAGGCAAATTGATTTATGATGGTGGACTTGCTGTTTGAGCCTTTTACATCTGAATGAATAACATACAAACATTTGCCATTGCACGGACAGAACAGCAGTTTTTCTTGTGAAGTTCACTTGGAACACATTTCCATATTTATTTGGCTTAAGGTGCAAACGCAGAGCAGCTGTTTCTCATGCTGTTCTGGGTCCGATGTATGTCACAAGGACGGCTCGGTGAGGGTACTGGGTTTCTCTCTGTCTGTGGTCCGTTGTGGTTAAATGCTTCACAGACTTTCTGTTATGTGAGATTAGCTTTGATGATGAGGATGTTTCTGGATGTTGACCTGCTTTTCATGTTCTGCTTCATTTCAGTCACACGTTTGACAGATGGTTGCTGGTTCTTGTTGTATCTTGTGTTTGGACTTGAAGTGAGAGTCAGATTCTATATAATCAACAGTATAGTAAAAATGGATCACTCACATACGTGTGTGTGAAAGGTGTCCCTTGTATTGTATGTAAAAATACATTTTTATTAGCTAATATGTTCATTTAACAGGGATTTATCCTTGCTTGGTTGAAAAAAGATTACAACTCAGAACACGTTTTCATTCAGACTCGTCACATACTGCCGCTTTGTCACTCCTCTTCATCACTTTAGGTTTAGGCAACCAAACCACTTAGTTAGGTCTGGTAAAGAGCTTCATGGTTGGGTTTAAAACTTCATTCATCAGTGAACATTAAACTGTACATTGTGAACACGGGACACAAACAAACAATTGATTGTTACGTGAAAGTGAGACTTAACATACCCAAACAGCTGTCTCCTGGATGTCTACAGGCCAGGTGGGCCTTTATACTAGCCTATAATACTCAGACTTTTCTGTATACTTGCCAGTATAAGCCAAGTATACTTTCCTGTGTTCTTATCAGTAAGCGTTAAGTATACTTTTCTGTATATTTGCCATTGCGAGCCAATTATTTTTTTCTGTATACTTGTCAGTATGAGTCAAGTATACTTATGTATACTTTTGTTAAGTGCATCTTTAAGTGTTTTGCATCTTCACCATCAACGCCATGTGTGTGCCTTTGCAAAGTGATGATCAAAACTGGGTTAATGTGTTTTACATTACACACGTTACACTTTAACGTATATGTTAATTTTCCATTCTAGATTCCCCAACGGAGTGATGTGCATAAAAGTACAAGTACATAGATACTGAAATGAAAGCATACTCCCTTAATTTTAGTTTAAAAGAAGTAGCATACTTAAACTTATAAACTTTTTTGCTGAGTGTGTTGGAACCCATCCACCCTGTGTGTGTCTCTTCACTCTTTCAGCTACGTCACCACTTTATCGCAGCGTTTGCTGTTGCCACGGATGGGTTTACACTGTAGTTAAGGGAACACCTGGTGTCTTTCATACCGACGCTAAAGGGTGCTTTGTACAGCGGTATCACACGCTGAGACAGTTTCTCAGTATTTGTTGGCTTGGGAATGGCAACAGGCTGGTGAGAGAGGTGATTTTTGAGTCATGGGAAATGTTTCTGATTGTGTGGCCATTATAAACTGAGCCTGAAAATAAAACAGCCGACACCACTATGAAATATATGACAGCAACAACTAATTATAGGCTAACAGGTCAAACCAAGGACGCTGATGTTTGTTTTACTTGACTTTCCCATGGTCTTCTGTCCCTCATCTGCTCGGTAGGCTATTGCAAGTGTATCATCACTGCCTTTCAACCGAGGCGGCCGAGTGCTTCAGCTGTACAAATAAAGGGAAGCAGGCTCCATGCTGCGGTAATGTGTTTGAGTTGCCATGTTTGTGGTCCAACACCTGTATGGAGGGAGATAAGGGTCAGAAAAAGAGAGCTCAGGGTTTGATCATATGAACTGTGCTTGGTTCTGCTTTATGACTCTTTTTTTAACGATAGAAAGAAGTGATATGGCACAGATGATGAAAGCTTACATAAAATTGCTCCAACATTAAACAGTCTTTTAAGGGTAAGCCAGCCGTGGTTTATCTGCAGAACAAACAACAAGCAGCCAGGCAGCATTTGTCTTTGAATACAAATCATTCCTCCAGAGATACAGCTAAACTGGAAATCGGTGGCTGCACACGGATGATTGTGTGTACGTGCAGCTGTGGCTCAACATGAGATAATATGAGACTGAGGCAAAGTTTCAGATGTCAGTTTAATTGAGCCAAATAAATTTGTTAGGGGCTGCACTGGGAGTTCAGGAAGATGAGGCTATCTATAGCAGTACGGCCATGTTGAAGATATGATAAGAGTAAATCCTCTGGTAGTATCACTTTACCCTTTTGTACACTACAGTAATAGACCTCTTGATGTATACTGTAAGAGGCCACAAGGCATTTGTGTGTTTAACTGCTATAGCTATAATTTCATTCTGTGGACCAGGTGCCTCATCTATGCCTGTTTCTCCTCATTAAGACTGCACTCTGATACATTTCCGTGCCAATGTCAGTTTTGACCATGTTATTACCTGTAACCACAGTTTTAAAGCTTGAGCAAAGATACTTGTCTCATATGAAACTCGAAAGGATTTTTTATAAAACGACGAGACGAGACGAGACAGATAATCTGTGAACAGGTTGTGATCAGGTTCCTCTGCCTCTGTTAAAACTGACATTTGTAACAACCAGTCAGGGAGTTTCTAAAGCAGCTGTCATTCACTACTCACAAAACTCGCGAAACTCATGAACGCTGTTCAAACTGTCAAACTAGACAGTGTTGATCAAATATTAATCTATATACAGTATACTATATGTCAAAGTTAACGCACAATTGTTTTAATGCCACTAATTTAATTAATGCATTAAAGCAAGCAGTATTTTGGGTATAGTAGCAGGCTCAGTTTTAAAGTTAGAGTGAAGATACTGGTGTCGTATGAAACCAGAAAATCTAATAACTAACACATCCATTGGTGCCATATCATACTAGCTTTCAGAGCAGAGGCTACATAACACTCATCTTCAAAGGGTCCCTTGACCTCTGACCTCCAGATGTGTGGATGTAAATGGGTTCTCTGGGTCCCCACCAGTCTCCCCTTTACAGACATGCCCACTTTATGATAATCCCAGTCAGTCTGGATCAAGTCCTAGTCAAGTCAGCACTCTGACACACTGATAGCTGTTGTTGCCTGTTGGGCTGCAGTTTGCCATGTTATGATTTCAGCATAGTTTTTATGCTAAATGCAGAACCTGTGAGGGTTTCTGGACAATTTGTAATTGTTTTGTGTTATTAATTGATTTCCAGTCATAAATATGTGCATACATTTGCATAAAACTGCATATTTGTCCACGTCCATGCTGATAAGTGAAATAAATACTTAAAACAAATCTTCTTCTCAGGTAGATTTTGAACAGATTAAAAAAAAAGAAAACTGTACGATTAAATTGTGATTAATCATGATTAACTATGCACAATCATGCAGTTAATCACAGCTAAATATTTTATTTGATTGACAGCCCTAATAAATACCAATTATCTTGTGCATAATAGTAGTTCTTACGTACGGATGTAGATTTTTTATGCATGATGAGCATGTAAAATTGCAAAGGGAAGCAGATTGCCACGTGTTAGGAGTGCATGTGGATTTAAACACAGCACTTAGTAATTTCATTAAAACTGAGATTGATGGAAAAAGACACGACAGACCAAAGTAGAGGCCAAAGCCTCATTTTGAAACGAGACTGTGAGCACTGAAAGTAAAGGCCACTGAAGTTCCAGGATGGAGACATTAACGGTATTTGACGTGATTCCTGCAGGAGCTGAATGTGATGGAACAAAGCAGAAAAAAAGTGTTTACTTGTATTTATAAAACCCCCCTCCCAAATATTTAGTTCCCCAAAGACAAGAGGTGATGTGAGTTATTGGCCTGGCCACACTGCTCATTTCACAACCTGCCTCCCCTCTCCTGTCTGGGATCATCACTGAAACACTTGGTGTAGACTCGCTTGTTGTTATGTAACACTAATGTGAGCTAATGGTCCACGGTTAAAGCGTATCAGCCTCCCAATGATCTCACTGCGTTCTACCAGTCGTTCTCTCAATGCAGCCAGCATGTATGCAGTCAAGCAGAAGCTGCCCTGCGTTGGAAAATTACAGCTTGGAGTGAAATTACAGACACTTTCATAAAATATACAGGCGGGTCAATATAATACTATATAGAATAGCCTGTAATATGCTGACTGTACTTTAGGACATTTTGTAACCCTGGTTTTTTTTTTTTGCCTCTCTGTCTCTCTCACCTCCTCTCCCTCCTTGATTTTGCCATCTCCCAAACTCAACTGTACTGCTGCTATCTCTAGACAGCAGGGGTTTGCTTGGGGGAGGGGAGACAAAAAGGAAAAATATACAATCTGAGTATAAGCAAACTGCAAGTTGAGCATTTTTATTGCCCTTTGGCTCCTTTTGTTTCCCTGCCAAAGCCAATTTTCTTTTGGAATAGCCACAACTGTCTCACCGGAGGCCCTGTGGATTCGGGACATAATGCAGCAATGAAGAGATTTTTAGCTTCGTCACAAAAGGTTTTCTGAATTTAACAAAAGGGGAAAGAGCTTGAATACCAGAGCTGAAGTCTTTTCATACCCCAAACGTACATTCATGTCAGATGCTGTTAATCTGCCATTCACATGCATCATTGCCTTTTGTAGATTTAAAGCAGCAGTTAGCTGCTTCCAGACAGGCACTAACTAACATTAGCCGGCCGTCTACTCCTCCCAGTCTGCAGGGGGTCGGCTAATCTGGTCCCTTTGGTTAATTTGAACTTTCTCAGCTAACACTTGTGATCGTGGAGAGTGACTGACTGAACACATTGAGACAAAGTCACATTTTCTTCAGCCATTGCTTAAAAACAAACAAGTCAACAAAACATACCAGCCAGTAGGCAGCATTAACTAACGTATTCAGAGGATTTTTCTGCTCCACTTAACGCCTCGCCCACTAAAAACCTCATCATGTTTACTCACAGAAAAAGGATCTATGCGTCTCTCCTCACAGTTCAATCAAATATTTTATGATGTCTGTTGTGAAATGTTGACTTTTTTTTTTTTTTTTTTTTTTGTATTTTGACGTTACAAAATATGTTTTTCTTTTTCACATCCAAAGCATATGGAAGCCATAAACCACATCATTGCAGATAAACATAATTTAAATAAATGTGTTTTTTTTTGGTTTGCATACTTTCATCTGAATTTCTCAGAATGATTTGATGAGTGATATGTGTTTTGTTCCACACGTAAAATCAGTTTTGATTTTTCATATTCCTCCTCTCTCGTCAACAACTTGTAACCCTCCTTAATTTCTGTTAGCTGGGACCTCTTCGTTCTTAATACTGTCCAGGCCACTCGGAGCCGGCAGTGTGTAATGTGTTCCCTCCCCAACCCAAAGGCCTCACAGGAAGAAGCCTGACAAAGGTTCAACCAACATATGCGAGCAGGTCATCAGTTGTCCTGGTAACTTCGCTCTGAGGCAGAGCCCACTCGCTGTGCTTTTGGCTGTCAAGGTTCCAGGTGCTGACATTTACTTTCACTCTGTTTACTCGTTCTCCATTTTTAGAAAATGGTCGAGAAGGTTTTTAAAATCTGACAGACTCAGCACTCGTAACACTAAATGTTATGATGTTGTGCAACTGGGCTATCCTTGCTTTACAACAACATGAGACTCGCTACACTTAAAATGAGCCGATGAACAGCTAGAAAATGCTTTTATCCCACAAGAAAATGAAAAATATGTCCTCGTCATGACATTAGTTTGCTGTCATGTTTCACCCATAAGGATGTCTATAATTTATGGTATGTCCCTATATGGTTTAGGTTTTCTCCCTCGTGATAAAGTCTTTTATTTTCTTATCTTCTTCTTTTTCTTTTCTGGGACAACATGTGGTTTTCATTTCATGGAGCTTGGTTTTGAAGACAGGACCTGCTGCCCCTTTAGAGATGGAGATGGAGGTCAAATTCCCTGGTGAAAGATTTAATCCCTGAAAGATGGGAACTTTTTTTTTTTTTTTGCAGTGCAGTGGATTGGGATGAAGCCATAATGTATGTATGACATTTGGTTAAACATTTACCATCATTGTGCATTTGCAGGTGTTTGTGCAAAGCTTAAAGGAATAATTCACATTTTGGGAAAAACAACAACAACAAGCTTTTACATTTACATGTAATGCAACATGTAAAACATTTATTTTTATAAGCCAAAAGACTGGAAAGAGGGAGGCTGTAGCAACTCATGATGTAAAAACTGTGTAATAATTTAAATATAACAAATGCTCATAATTATAATATAATCAGCACATAGTGTAATAAAACCTTGAGCGCATAAAGTAAAAACTGTTTTATTCATAATGTAATGTTATTACATAATGAGAAGACATTTTCTTCATTCAGTTCTATATTGACGATCTGTGAGAGTCCAAGACGTCCAGAGACCTGGACAAATGAGAACCTTTACAGAGATGAGGCTGAATTTAATATACTGGTGATTCTTAGCATGTTAAATTATTGTTCCTCACATTATTATTCCAGTTCTTCACCATTTCTTTCTTTTTTTTAGAGTATGGGAACACTTCCTACATTGCATTAAATGTGTGATGCAAGTGACATATTTACTATTAATCCAGTGTCTATTCTGTAACATGTACATCAACATTTTACAACTAGATAAACAGCAAGAGGAGGAGGCCAGTCTGAGGGTCTGCAGTGAAGCCAGTCTGAGGGTCTGCAGTGAAGCCAGTCTGAGGGTCTGCAGTGAAGCCAGTCTGAGGGTCTGCAGTGAAGCCAGTCTGAGGGTCTCCCTTGAGGCCAGTCTGAGGATCTGCAGTGAAGATAGTCTGAGGGTCTGCAGTGACGCCAGTCTGAGGGTCTGCCTTGAGGCCGGTCTGAGGATCTGCAGTGAAGCCAGTCTGAGGGTCTGCAGTGACGCCAGTCTGAGGGTCTGCCTTGAGGCCAGTCTGAGGATCTGCAGTGAAGCCAGTCTGAGGGTCTGCAGTGAAGCCAGTCTGAGGGTCTGCCTTGAGGCCAGTCTGAGGATCTGCAGTGAAGCCAGTCTGAGGGTCTGCAGTGAGGCCAGTCTGAGGGTCTGCAGTGAAGCCAGTCTGAGGGTCTGCAGTGACGCCAGTCTGAGGGTCTGCCTTGAGGCCAGTCTGAGGATCTGCAGTGAAGCCAGTCTGAGGATCTGCAGTGAAGCCAGTCTGAGGGTCTGCAGTGAAGCCAGTCTGAGGGTCTGCAGTGAAGCCAGCATGAGGTACAGCACTGAGACGTGTGAGGGACAGTGTTGAGGCCTGCACTGGGTACAGTACTGAGCTTAATTTAAGGTACAGCATTGAGATCAGTGTGAGGGACTGCTTTGAGACCATCATAAGGTTCAGTTTTGAGGCCAGTCTGAGGGACAGCATTGAGGATTGTTACCTAAAATGCTTAACATCTTGGTTCAGCTAACAACTACAGAATATTAATAATATGAATAATCATGTTTGGAACAAATATTTCACATGCTAAGAATCACCAGTATCTTAAATTCAGCATCATCTCTGTATACTGGTATCATATGAAAAAAAAAACAAAAAAACAAAACAGACATGCCCACTTTATGATAATCCCAGTCAGTCTGGATCAAGTCATAGTCAAGTAAGCACTTTAATCGGGAATAACTATGGACAATTATGCGATTAATCACAGTAATTCAATTGATTGACAACCCTAATTTCCATATGCCCATGTTGCAAATAGCATACATATCCCGAAACACATTGAAATAGTAATAAACACAATAAATACTGATCAGTATTCATGTATATGAGCAAAGAGCTCCATGCTGCACAGCAGATAAATGCAGAATGGAAGCGCTAATGTAATGTGTAATTGGAAGCGTGTTCTCCACCCTCTTTGATGGAGTATGTCTCATCTTGCCAGCCAGTCAGCAGACGGTCGGCACCATGACCACTTCCTTCCTCTATTGACTGCTTCTCTGTCTTCAGTCTCCTGGCTGATGCTGGCTGCAACATGCATAAACAATGCCATTATGTTTAACCATCTTCAAAGTGGAGCTGGACTATGGTGAGCTGACACTGTCTGGCTAGCATCCCCACAAAAATGTAGGACCATTTCCTTCTTTTTTCCTTTAGTTTCCTGTGTTTTCAGACAGAGTGTGGGTCTTCAACCCCCCAACCCCATTTCCCATTTAAAAACAACAACAAAAAAAAAAAAGCAGACACACCCTCTTGAGTCTCTTGAACACACTCTCACTGAAGCAGGGGACAAAAGACGACCAGGAAGAAATTTAACTTCCACTTTCTGTATCTATTGTTTGGTCTTGGTTTTGCTTTTGGCTGGTTGGCGACGAGTCTGGTCATTTATAATACAAACATCACCCCGAGCGCTCGCGCTGCCTTCTTCGTGAGAAGGAGCACACCCAGCAGAGTCCTTTAATGCCCACAGGTCAGCAAGGATTGTGAAGGCTGATGTTGGAAGCGATGCCATGAATACCTGCAGACATCGAGGAACACTACGCCTACTCGTGCCCCTCTTAACCACTGGCTATTTATCTGTCTTAATAGAAATCATACACCCATTTTAGAAGAGTTTAATCAATTTAGTTACTGAATCAATCTATTAGCTAGACTAGCTATCCTACAGATAACACTAGTCCCTGCTGGCTGAACAACAAATACACTTCCTTTAGCTAACGTTACATTTTCTTAGTAATTTGCCCAACACTGTTTGTAAGTTAGCACACAGCTTGCATTATTATTTGGTTCATCTCAAGCTGTGTTTTTCTGTATTGTTTATTAAAGTTGTGCTTGTTTTTGCGCTTGTTCAGCGTCCTAAACCTGGTGACCCGTGTGAGCTTCGAGTCTGGGGAGGAGGGTGGGGGAGACAACTCTTTGGTTTGGACAGCAGCTCTTATTTTAAATGTCAGCTGTCAGTGTTACTCCTTTACTGTAAGTTACATAACACCCAGAGAAAGCATTAGATAAAATAATGGGACTTATTGTTTAAAAATGGCACTGAGAATAAAAATACACATACTATAGGTGTGACGACTCGGATGGCAGACAGGCTTGGACTCAAATGCAATACTCAGACAACAGGAATTATCAAACAACGTTGGTTTTTTATTAACAGAAACGGTTCGGTACACAGACAGGTAAAACTCACAGGCAAATCCAGAGCGGCAGGCAAAAGGCAGAGTCGGTAAACGGGCAGAATGATCAGGCACAAGGAATCAATAACGCAAGGAAGAATGCTGGAACGCTGTAACACGGGGAATAACAAGACGATCTGACACAGGAGGAAAGGGAGACGCTGCTTAAGTACTGGTGAGGGAAGTGACTAACTATGGACAGGTGGGAATGATCAGGGGCGGGGCGACAATCAGACACAGGTGACTGGTGCAGGTAACTAGGTCAGAAGGAGGTGCTCAAACGTGAAGGCGGGAAGCATGCAGGACAGGGAGTGAAGTGAGCTGCAACGAGAGGAGAGGTTAAACATGCCAAAATAAAACAGGATGTGTACCAAAATAAAAGCATGCAACATAGAACACATAACCTAAGTCCTGCGGGACGTTACAGTAGGCCTAAATCAAAATTTTAATAAACAAGTTATTTCTAGATTTTGTTATTTTTTTGGCGATGACAGCGTTTCCCAGAGAGCCAAGTTAATACAGATCAACTCATCCCCATGTCAATATAATAGCTTCCAGTCCAGTCCAGTGCCAGATCAGACCGCTGGCCCAGATCCAGACCAGTTGTGGAGAGGAAAAAATCCCTCTAACTGGGAGAAACCTCGGGAGGAACCTGGCTGTCTGGGAAAAACCCTCCTACCGAGGAATGGTGGTTTGCACTTCCTTTACCTTCACTGCCTGCAAGAAGATAACAGGGAGAAAATCAATGGGAGGAAATTGTGCATCTTGGGGATTTGCATGTGGATTAATCTAATATGGTGCTCTGATGAGTATTGTTGGCAGCAGGACGGTGTATGTGGGATCGATTCAAAATAACTAGTGTGTGTTCAAGGTGATGAAGGAACATGTCACCCAATGCAACAGTGTGGCTCACTTATGCAAAAGTAGTATACTTCAAGTTTATTTTATCAAGTATTCTAAAGTAAAGTTCAAGTATATATTTCCCAAGTATACTTTATGTAGTTAGTATACTAATATCAATGCACTAGTAGTATACTTGTTGGAACTGAACTGGCCTATTTTTAGTTTCTTAAATTATACTTTTCTGTATACTTTAATTATGAGAATAGTAAACTCTGAGAACACAAATAGTTTTAGTCCTTATTTTGTACTGCAACTGTACTGTAAGGAAACAATACATTACTAGTTTTATACTTAAGTAAGTCACTTTTCAGCGTATGAAAGTGAACTTTAAAGTATACTCTCAGTAAACTACTGGTTTGTAGTTGTTATCCTGCAAGTATACTTGTATATACCTGTAGTAGATTGCGACTCGACTCGTCGCTCACAGTTGCACACACACTGATTTGAGACTTGACTTGGACTAGCTCATGGTCTTGCAAGACATGACTTGTGAGCATCTCTGCTTTTTAGTCCATGGAAGTATACTTTGTATATTTTAACTTACAGTACAGCCAGTGATTTATGAATTACATAAATAAAATTACATAAATAAAATTACATAGACTTGCCTGTTGCTGTTTGACGTGATGATTTGTAATGAGATTTGAAAAATAAAATAAAATGTGTTGTACTCACATGCCTCTATGATTAATCTAAAACTTAGAAAATTCTTGATGAATTGAAGTAAATTCATATCAAAACATCATTTAACAAACTCCCACACACTTTAATAGGCTACTCTATCAAAGAGTAGGCACAACTACAAGTCCAGTTTTCTTTTCTGTAGGCCTATCAGGCAAGAATACGAAATTATACTTTTCCCGAATTTCTCGAATTTCCCCCCTGGGGATCAATAAAGTACGTAGTATCTTATCTTAACTATATCTCGATCAAAAAATTAAGTGCAAGTAGGCCTATAAAAATATGAGAAAAAAATATAAACTATTGTTAGACCCATCCCTTCAATACAAGAAATTAAATGAAACCACTCTCCACTGAAAATATATCTTATGATTTGAGCATATTTTTTATGCTAAATGCAGCACCTGTGAGGGTTTATATAATATTTGCTATTGTTTTAAGTTGTCAATTGATTTCCAATAACAAATATATGCATAAATTTGCGTAAAGCAAGCATACATATTTGTCCACTCCCATGTTGACAAGAGTATTAAATATTTGACAAATCTCCATTTAAGGTACAATTTGATAGATAGATATTCCCAGGATTTTTTATCAGACTTCACCAGCAGGTCAAAGTTTTTCACATATGCGCTGAAATAAAACCAGTTAGAGTAGTTTGCCTACTGTTCCTGTTTTCATAAAGTTAGCTCTTTCCCTTCATGGTGTGGTTTACCTCTTAAAGCAGCAGTAGGTAGATTACAGCAAATATGAGTAAAAGTAATTTTTATAAAATGGTCACTGTATCCTGACAGTAGTGGATGAGACAGATAATCTGATAAACATCATCTTCCTCAGTGTCCTCCAGTGCTCCTGATGGCATCTGCAAGATGTCACAGACCAGAGGAAAACAACCAGTCAGAGCCCAGCTGGAGCCTTGCCGTCAATCATTCGCAAACACTGATGAAATGGTCAAACTAAGCGGCGCTGATCACATATGAATCAGTATTCTACTACTGTAATGATTTCTCTCCTCCTCTTCTCCGCCTATGTTGAACCAACAACCAATAGGAATGCTCTCTTTCTCTGAAATGACCTGTGATTGGCCAAAGTCTCCCATTTTTTAAAGCCTGAAAACAGCCACGAAGAGGTGCAGAAGTCTAGTTTTTTTCTCAGAACATTTGAATTGCAAAATGCTGAAAGATGATTATGGGAATTTAGCCCAATGATGCCAAAAAGTGGGCCAGCAACAAAAAACGAGACATTCAGACTGTGCATTAGTGGTAAAATTGTGTAATATGTGCTGAATTTAGTAAAGACGAACAGAACAAGTTTAGGTCCCACTGGAGAATGAAATTCTTTGCCGTCTTTATTATTATTATTAATTTGAGAAACTTATTCAGGATAGAGTTTTACTTTGCAGTTCCAGCATGTGCAGCAGAGCGGTGAAAACATGTTTCCTTAATTAACCCACTCAGTATGGCCACAGTATCTGTGTATCACTGTATCCCTTCAGCACTGAAAAGTTATATTTTAGGACTTCCGTTTTCTGTTCCAAAATATTCCCACTGATTCCCATCTGTGATTTAAGTGAGTGAGAGTGGATGCACCTGTTGGTGTCCAACATGTATGTGAGGAAGTTGGTTTTGTAAAGGAGTGCAGATATTAACCGCAGAGCAGTGATACTTTTATAGTGTGAGAGACAGCGATTTCCTCTAAGATATTTCCTAAAACGTTGGGACAGTCTTCCTCTGGGTAGATTGCTCTCTATTTTTACCAGCTGTTGTCACCAAAACATAGGCCTAATGATATCAGAGCTGGCAGAATGAGACAAGTGTCACTCTGGCCTTATGAGACAAATGCAGATGGAGAAATTGAACCGCAGCATGCGGCCATTATGGATCATTTCCTCATTTTAATCCTCAACATTGAGGCAATACATGGTTTTGCTCAAACAAGAAATCTGAAAATAAACATAATTACTTTGCTCTTGAATTTAAATGTTATATAATTATTATTCCAATTTAGTCACCCAATATTTATGTATTGGGACTGTCAATCCATTAAAATAGTTGATCATGACTAATTGCAAATTGATCACATTTTTTTTTTTTTTTTTTAATCTGATCAAAGGTCCTTTACGGAGAGATTTGTCAAATATTTAATACTCTGATCAACATTGGAGTGGGCAAATATGCTTGCTATATGCAATTGCACGTATGTATTTATTACTGGAAATCAATTAGCAATGAACAATGACAGATATTGTCCAGAAACCCTCCCAGGTTCTGACTTTAGCATCAACAATCTGCTCCAATCAGAACATGGCAAACTGCAGCCCAACAGGCAACAACAGCTGTCAGTGTGTCAGTGTGCTGACTTGACTAAGACTTGATCCAGACTGACTGGGACTATCATAAAGTGGACATGTCTGTAAAGGGGAGACTGGTGGGGACCCAGAGAACCCATTTACATTCACATATCTGGAGGTCAGAGGTCATGACAATTTTTCCTCACCAACATTTAGCTAAAGTTTGGAGAGTAATTAAGCCTCCTTTGCGATAAGCTATACATGGTTGGTACCAGCGGATTCTCTAGGTTTTCTAGTTCAATGTGATACCCATATCTTCACTCTAGCTATAAAACTGAGTCTGACCAAACCAGAGGAGGAGTACAACCTAGAAATAACAAGTTGCATTAATGCATTAAAGAAAACAAATCTGTGTTAACGTATTACTACTGCATTAACTCTGACAGCCATATTACGTACTTATGTGGCTTCAGCATGCAAATAATGTGCTTAATAAGTCAGAATTAGACAAGCACTACTACATTTTAATACATATCCTGCACAACACATTGAAATCCAAATCATTGTTATTCTTAAATGGCGCATTTAGTATGCTGTTGTTAAAACAGTGTTTCAGTATTTTAGTGTGCAATGTCAGGTATGATTTAAAGTACATTCATCATTTAACGTTGATACAAATTGTGCTGCAGCAATGCTTGACCAAATGAATCCGTTCACTATTTGAGATGGCCATGTGAGATTAGCTGTGATGGCTCAACAAAACAACATTATCTGTGATAATAGTTGGAAATGTTCAAGTTTCCATGTGAGGACTTTGCTGCACGAGATGAACTGACTGCAGACATCTGGAGGAGTCTCACCTCTGAGGTCAGAGGTCACCGGACATAAGGCCCAGCTCAAAGTCAGGGACTTACCAAGCCTCCAGGAAGACGGCCGGTCAGTCATCCCACTTTTTGTAGTAGCCAAATGGACTACAACTTCCATGTCCTTCATCTACCCCATTGGGCCCAAAAAGGCTTACAGCAGGGAAGAGATGTCTGTAACTCAGCAGATTTTTTTTTGAGGTAAATAATCTCACCAGTACAAACCCTAATTAAAATCATTTGGATATAAAAGTTGTAAAACTCACTAATAGCTAAATCCAGAGTTATATTTCTCCCTCCATTCATGTGAATGAGACCCAGAGCACGACGACAGCGGCGTGATGTTGGGACCCCTCGGAGACGATGGCTGGCTAGTTAGTTAACAAACTGCCGCTGGCCACCACCGCTGTCAAGACAAGCTGATGCATACAAATCTGTGGATACCTATAGTTAACTATCCTGTAGTAAAGTCAGTAAAAAAGAAAGCTGTAATTGGCGAAGCGTTTCAGAAATGAAGAGAAAACAATTAATTAATTAGCCTTCGCTAACTGCAGCTAATGGCTCAGGTAAACAGGAGGCTAAGCAATCAGCAACACTTTATCTCCATCTCTGAAGCGCTTCATTGGTATTGTAGCTTTTTAGAGCCTCAGATCACAGTTTGTCATCCAAAATATGAGATATTGATTCTGGCACCCAACAATACAGCAAGATGACATTTTAGATGTGTAACCTTAGTCCACTACTCTGAGGTGCTTTGTGTTTGCCTCCAGTCTTTCCTCCGGCTAACACCGTGATGTAATCATGACCTCGGCTGTAAAAGGGTCAATACTCTGTGTTTCATTAAACTGACGAACATTCGGACTGAAGCCTGCCTCGTGTCGTCCCGTTCTCCGAGCTCTCGTCTCTGCTTTCAGGATCCAGTCGCCAGGGTGAAGCCAGATTATAGGATACAAACCTCAGAAACAGTGTTTTCACAACACTGCTAGAATGTATTATAATGTGATTAAAAGTGACTTTAAGGGGTCATTGTTTGCTTTAAGTAAGGTTCTTGCATAGATTTAATTACATCTTTTTTTTACTATACTTAAAGCACCCATTTTTTTATAATTTAGAGTTATAATCACATTATAATGTATTTTAACAGTAATTCTAATGCATTATAAAAATATAATATTACAACTATGATAATTATAATACACAATGAAAAATAATGTCCAGCAATTATGAAGAATAAAGTAGCATGTGATACTTGACCTTGTCTTTATACAATGCTTTATTATGTTTTGTGATTATTGTTATAAAGCATTATGAGTATGAATATGTGCTCAGACCTTTAATTATACAGTGCTATATGCAGTTTATAATGCATCACAGACATGGGCGTCAAAGAAACTGTTATTAAAATTTTCACTAGAATTGGATGGAAACTTGGCTTGTGACAAGGGTCTAAGAGCCTAGCCGAAGCACTGAAAGTCAGAAATGAAATATGAAATTGTAAAACCCACAGGTCAGGAGTGAAGGGCAGCGAGGACTGCTTTAGCATGATGAAGCCTTGTTTAGTTCAATAGAAACCAAGTAACAACAAGAGACAGATAAACAATGGGGCTTAAAATAAAGTAGTACAACCAGTGTCAAACAGGCTTTTCATTACCCAGGAGACAAACACAAAATTGTAGTGTTTACTTCAGGCATCAGTTTTCACTGAGACTCTTAATGAGCATTGATGGCAAGGTCACAGTAACAGCTGAGGAGAATCCACATGCTAATTAGTACCCTGATAGTGGATATATCCATTGCCAAAAACATTAAAAATGAGAGCTGTGACACATGAAGTGAGGAATGTGATGAGCGATTATCTACAATGACTACAGTTTTAACTGGCGACCCGTTTTTATGGACTTGTGGCTTCAAGGGTAAAAGAAAGATGGCCGGTGAGTACAGGCAGTGCTCAGCTCAGAGCTGCTCAGATCTGGTCTGGAAACTCTGACCGCATGTTATGTAATACCTCTCTCAGGAAGTCGCTTCACGTCTTGTGAATTGGAGGGAATTCCTGCACAAGAAAGACGACCGTAACAAATGGTGCGCTATCACTCAGTGAGGATGGCTGACCCTGCCTTCTCCTGTTTTCACGTGAACAGACTGTACTGCACACATCACAGCTGTGGCACAAGTGAATTCCCCACATCTGTGTACCATTACTCATGTCCATCTCATTAACTGGCTTAAAACTGACCAACTTTCCCTCAAATAAAGTGGGATTATTGGGAAATACAGGGGGATTTTACCACATTCTGAGCAGCAGATATGCATCCTTGATTTCCATGATCAATCAGCACAATACTCCCAATGTGTAAGCATGAAAACTGCTTCAGGGAAAAAAAAATATGGGAAAAAAAGGTCCCACAGAGAGGGATCTGTCCTGAACTATGGTCTTAATTCATGTTGTGGTTGTTGATTGATTTTAGAAGCAGTAGGGACATCTGTGACCCACCAAACACAAGGTTCGACCTCTGGCTCCTCCAGTCCACATGTCAAAGTTTCCTTGAGCAAGATACTGAACCCCAAAGTGCACCCAAAGACAGTGCCATCAATGTGTGAATGAGTATTTCTGTAGATATCCCAGTGGGAAGGTTGGCACCTTGTATGGCAGCCTCGTGTGAATGGGTGAATGCTCATATGCAGTATAAAGCACTCTGAGTGGTTGAAAGACTAGAAAGACGCAATATAAATGCAAGACCATTTACCATTACCTCATCAAAAGTGGGGAAACATACCTTGGTGATTGCTGAGAGTGTTGGCACTTTTCAGGCTTCTGTTAAAGGTACAGTCTGTAGGATTTATGGGAATCTATTGGCAGAAATGGAATATTAATACATATGTTTTCTTTAGTGTATAATCACTTGAAATTATATGTTTGTTACCTTTGAGTCCCTCATATACAGCACAGGGCCTATCTTCACAGAGCTGGCCACCATTGTTCTACAGTAGCCCAGAAGGGACAAACCAGGTTTCAGTCGGTTGCAATCTGCATTCTCACCTCTAGATGCCACCAAATCCTAAACACTGCACCTTTAACTTTTTTTTTTGTCTGAACAAAGGAAGTTCATACCATATCCTCACCTCTACATTATAGTAGAGGTGAGGATATGGTATGAATAGTAGTAGTACTACAGGAATGAGCCCTAAAACCCAGATATGACTTGGTGTATTGCATTCCACGTCTGGAAGTCGGTGGGTTTTTTGAATGAACTGTGAAGCCTTTGTGTCTTAAAAAGGCAATAATCCAAAACCCAATGGAAAAATCCCATTGGGTTCTTGTCGAGGGAACCCAGGGAGATGCTGACATCCTGTTTGGCCTACGAAAATACATCATCCCTGAGCACTCTATAGCTTACAGAGATAAGCTTTCTGCAATAAATGCAGCGCTTAAGCATTCCATCCATTTTCAAGAGTCACGGTGTGTAAAGTGGGATCAGTTTGCTATAATCTCATTTATTTGTTAAATAAATGAATAAATAATATACATATTTAAACTGCATGCAATTTAGTGGATGATGGAGACTCTTTAGTTATGGAGTAATTAACATTTAAAATGTGAATTTCCCTTCTTTTAGGAGAAGTTACAGTATCTCAGTGAATGCAGATAAAAGTACAGTAAAAGCAAACAGGAAAAAATTGTAACATTTCCCCGAAGCTGCACCACTCCTTCAGATACCTAATGTAAAGTCAGGCCTACACAGATCAAAATAAAACAAATAAAGCAGCCCATTACAATCTGTCACAGAGCTTGAAATTTCCATCCTTCATATTCATATTTGGCTTGTGCGTTTCTGGTGTGTGCATATTTGCACACATATTACATGTTTAATAGCCTTGTGCTATTTAACCCCCCCCCCCCTGTGAAATAACTGCTGTCAGTGTAATTACTTTCCTACTCTGAAAGAAGAAATGGCTCTGATGGCATTCTTCCTGTCTGGCTAAATTTTTCCACATCACAAAAGCTCAACTATTACTGCACATTAATGTCACCAGACGCACATTAGCACAAATCTACACACGGCCATGTGTCACATATACATAGACACAGTTCACATTCTCGCCGTAGTAATGTCAACTGTGTAATTACTTCTATCAACTAAACGCCTCAGGTTCACCCACTCTGAAAGCAGACTCATTGAATTCCTTCAAAAAGCTGCAGTCAGAACTTTACGTCAGCTTAGAAATATCTTTGAATAATGCTAAACAAGAAGTATTATGTATAATAAAATGTACTTATAGTACCTCAAGTAAAAATACTCATGAAGCAGCAGAATAGCCCTTGGCAGTGTTAAACTATATTATTATTAATGATTATGTAAGCATCATTTTACTTCTGTAGCTGAAGGTTTAACTGCTTTAAATTACTGGTGGGTAGTTTAATTTCTAACAAGTTATCATATTTTATGAGCTCAGCATGTTTTGCATGTAAAACATGGATCAGCAAAGCAGCTAATGCTTTAAGCTGTCAAATAAATGCAGTGGAATAAAAAGTACCATATCTGCCCTTGAAATGTAGTTGCGTTAACATATGTACAAGTATCTCAAAACTGTACCTAAGTGTGATACTAGAGTAAATGTACTTATATTCTACCACTGGTGGCCTGGTTTTAAGTGGAAATAAGTAAGTGAATTTGTGGAAAAGGATGGATGGATGGATGGATATTGCCACCCAGAGCAAAACGGTGGTTTTGCATTGACTTTATGTTTTGCGCCACCATTAGACCTCCACATTCAGTCTGAACACTATTTAAAATACATAAGTATAATTGACCTGAGAGGCAGCACAGTATCCTATATGCTATCATGGATGTACAGCGCTGTCAGTGG
This sequence comes from Pterois miles, assembly GCA_947000775.1. Lineage (NCBI taxonomy): Eukaryota > Metazoa > Chordata > Actinopteri > Perciformes > Scorpaenidae > Pterois > Pterois miles. The sequence continues at coordinate 2,763,949 of CAMQGK010000238.1, forward strand.
GTTGCTGTTCATGAGAGTTGCTCAGTGGCTCTTGAAGCCAACACAGCTCAACTGCTGACTGATAAAGTACCCGGATAATCCAGTGATCTTCCACATACATTGGGCCCATACAGCAGGCACAGTAGCAGTTGCTTTAACTGCCAGCAGCGGTCTGGGTCTCATACACATGAACGAAGGATGGAAAATAACCCTCAGCTATTAGTGCATTTTACAATAAGGGTGGGAAGTTGATTTACCTCAAAATAAATATCCGATGAGTTACAAAGGTCTCTTTCCCAAAGTATGTCTATTGGAAAAAGTCTTTCTGGGCCCAAATACATCACATGACGGACACAGAAACTGTAGTACCACCATTTGGCCACTATGGAAATTTCCTTCAAAGCCCGGTGCTCTTCCTGGGGATTTGTATGCCAGACTCACTCATTCCTACGTTAATCATAAGGTAGTTGCTGTGTATAAAGTGACAAGAATCATCATTGAGTGTAATCTGGGGTTTTGCATAATCGTCCGATATCAATATTTTTGTCATGGGGCTATGAGAGCAAAACAAACATAGGCAACAGCAAGATGACGCCCAAAAAGGGGCTTCTCTAGTTTTGTGTTTTGCTTGTGTCCTCGTGACTACTTGTAGCATGAGGCGGTACCTGCAGCCCAATCACTTTGCACAGGTAGTCCAGCTCCTCCAGGACGGCACATCCATACATGTGGTTGCAAGAAAGTTTGCAGTTCCAGCACAGTCTCAAGAGCATGGAGGAGCTACCAGGAGGCCAGCCGTTACACAAGGAGGGCTGGACAGGGCCGTAGAAGGGCATCGACCCAGCAGTAGGACCGATATCTGGTCCCTTGTGCACTGCCAGAGCCCTACAACATGACCTCCAGCAGGCTACTGGTGTGTATGTTTTTGACCAGACTGTCAGACATCATAAGGGTGGCATGAGGGCCTAATGTCCTCCAGTGGAACCTGTGCTCACAGCCCAGCACCTTGCAGCTTGATTACCAGGGAACCAGAACTGGCAGGTCAAGATGAGAGCAGGTTCACACTGAGTACATGCGACAGGCATTAAAGAGTCTGGAGATGTTGTTGTGAATGTTACACTGCCTGTAACATCACCCAGCATGACCGGTTTGGTGGTGGGTCAGTGATGGTCTGGGGAGGCATATCCCTGGAGGGTCACACAGACCTCCATGTCATAGCCAAAGGTTCCCTGCCTGCTGTTAGGTACCAAGAGACCAGAGCGACCTGGGTTCCTCCTGGTGCAGGACAATGCCTGACCACAGAGTGTGTAGGAAGTTCCTGGATGACGAAGGTCAACTGAGCACCTATGGGACATTTTGAATTGGTGCATCTGATGCTCCAAGTACCACCACAGACTGTCCAGGAGCTTACTGATGCCCAGATCCAGGTGATGAAATTCACACTAGTTGGATCAGCTGTGATTTTAATGTTTTACTATGAATTTCGGTGTGATTTTGAATCCAGCCCTCAGTGGGTTGACCATTTTAGTTTCCACTGACCATTGTTTGGTCATTTTGTTCTCAACAAATTATACAGTGTACATCAGTGAAGATTTTCAACTTGAATAATTTGTTCATTAAGATCTGATGTGTGATTTAAGGGTTCCCTTCGTCTTTTTGAGCAGTGGATATGAAAAGGAGAAAGCAGGGGGTCCAGCATGCTGCAGGTCCAAATCAAGGGCATGGAAACTTTCTTTTCAACGCATGCAGGAAGTTTCCACCAGCCATCCCCAGTGCAGGCACACAGGCTGTTAATTCCATCTAATACCTCAACCAACTCCCATTTCCTTTCAACAGTTGCTGTGAGTTTGTTTAAGAGGTTGGGCTGGCTTGGAGTATCTTGTTTCACATGACACTCCACTACCACTCGATGAGCGCTTTGGGATGCAGTTAATCTCTGAGGTAGATGTTACGCAAAGTCCTAGAGACCAGCTGAATGGAAGATAGCAGAACACTGTTTCAGTGTTGAATATGAGAGGGGATCTGGATGGTCCAGACAAGTGTGCTGGCATACATTTTTTTTTGGACAATGCAACACAAGCTTTAAAGTTTAAACAGTCATATGAGGACTTTAACAGTATTTTGCATTGGTTTATGTCACTAATACCTTGTTATGTTGTTATGAGGCACTTCACAATGCTGACGCAGCAAGCACATTAAAAAGAGTTCTGGTTCCTGCACAGATTTGACCTAAGAGACACTTCTTTCTGTGTCTCTTAGTTTGTCTTAGCTCCACCTTATCCTTCCTTCCCATCCTAGCAAGCGCCTTAAAGACACAAAGCGTTCTCATCCTCACTCACCACACCCACATTTCATAGCCAAAGTGTATTCATCTTTCAAGAGTCCCTGTGCTGCAACACTGTTCATAGTTTCCATTTTAGGCTCACCCATATCATTATTTTGAAGTCATCCAGTTCATCTTTGAGTTCCTCCAGGTTTTTAGCACTTGAAAGGATTAAAGATTTAGTTTATAAGAAACTGAAAATCAGCTAAGACAGAAGGAAATTAATCTTGAATTGAAATTAGTTGAAATTAATCTTGAATTGGTGAAACATTATTAAAACGAGAGCCAGAAAACACAACAACCAATCTTGTTGTTTGAACTCTACAGTATAAATGAGACAGGAATGAGACCAGCATTAGGGACCCACCAAGACTTTTGTCAAAACGGGACACCATTCAAAAGACCTTGATGTCTTTTATTCTGCACTGCTATTCGAAGCACTCATTATGAAACACTTTCTAGTGTAATTTTAATACTCCAGCTATGCACACGCAGCCAGAGTTGGTTAAAAATAGGTGGTGATTAAACTGAAGAGGCGATACACGAAATTCTGTAAATGGTCTTAGAGCGGGTGCACTTTTTTAAAAATATACTATATGAGAATGGAACAAATATGCAAAGCAGTAATTAGGGCTGATTGATCATAGTTAATTGTGGTTAATTGCAAAATAATCACATGGTTTTTATCTGTTCAAAATGTACCTTTAAGGGAAATTTGTCAAGCATCTAATATTCCTATCAACATGGGAGTGGGTAAATGTGATGCTTTATGCAAATATATCCATATATCAATTACTGGATATCAATGAACAAAACAAAATTATTAGAAATGTTGTCCAGAAACCTTACAAGTACTGCATTTAGCATAGAAATTAATATGCTCAAATCATAACATGACAAACTGCAGCCCAACAGGCAGCAACAGCTGTCAGTGTGTCAGAGTGCTGACTTGACTATGACTTGATCCAGACTGACTGGGACTATCATAAAGTGGGCATGTCTGTAAAGGGGAGACTGGTGGGGACCCAGAGAACCCATTTACATTCACACATCTGGAGTTCAGAGGTCAAGGTACCCCGTTGAACATGGACGTGACAGTTTGTAGCCTACTTGACATATGACATTTGACTTAGTTTGACATGGTGGGTATCAACTGATTCCTTAGGTTTTCTAGTTTCACATCATACCAGTATCTTCATTTCAGCTTTAAAAACTGAAACTGTTACTACCCAAAAAAATGTGAGTTGTGTTCATGCATTACAGAAAGTAGTGTTGTTGAAACTTCTTTGCATTGATCTATCATCGCATTGACTTTGACAGCCCTAATTACAGTTATTAATACAAGCAATACAGTTCTATTCATAACTTTGGGATATTAGGTGATTCATGGCTCATATAAACTGTGAATGAATGGAAACATATCCACATATTCAGAAAATAACATGACCTGAAAAAATACCTTGATCTTGACATTTTAGCATTTCGGTGATATTCAAAATATGATACTTCATCTACAACATCCAAGCAATCATTGTACTGTACTGACTAGTAAATCCAAGTTACAGACCCACGCAGCACATTGTTTCTCAGATGAAATATACTCAGTGTAGCTGTCAGATTGAGATTGTCACAATATCGGCAAATCACAGAGGCAGGAAACAGATTGTGACAATGAAGTTTACTGCAAATCATATTGTAGCAGTTATTTGTGACAGAAAAAGGCCTGAATAGGCTCATTGTCTTTTGTATGGGACTGAGTTTAGACGATGTGACTGGCTCTGCTGCCAAGAGCACAGTAGATATAATCAGAATAGGATGAGGAAGAACACATTGCCCTGTTAGTTTTAGCTGGTCGATGACACTGACACACCAAATGTCTTAGAGTGGTTATTCGTCAAGTTAGCTGAGACATGACTCCAAATGAATCTTCATATCGCCCTATGCACTGTATAATTTCCCCTCAGGGATTAATAAAAGTTCATCTTAACATCTTATTTTATGCTGTGTTGCTAATGCATTCACCATATCAACTCAAAAGATGTTAGTATTGAATATGTGTTGTTTTTACAGCTTTTTCCCGCTGCACCAAATGGCTCCAAAAAATAATTTCAATATGGTATTACCATAGTCTAGGAAAGTTCAATAGATCAATATTTCCTGGACTGAACTGGAACATTTCTGACCTCGTACGAGGAGAAGTACAATGTAACGCCATTCAAAGAAAGAAAGAACCGGTTGTCACAACAATGGAAGCATACATTATAAATGTAAACCGTCAACTAAAGGTCAACTTATAGTACACTCCTGATCAAAATCTTAAGACCAGTTAAAAAATTGCAAGAATTTACGTTTTGCACTGTTGTATCTTAAGAAGGTTCTAAGTAGAGTTTCAAAATGCAAAAAGAAGAAATGAGAGCAAGAGACTAAATGTTTTGAGCAGGCAATTTATTGAAAAGAACAATTTAACTAAAATAGGCTGTTCATCAGCTGATCAAAAGTTTAAGACCATAGCTCAAAAAAAACCCTAAAACAGAAATTAAAGTCTCAAAAACAGACTCAGTAATGAGTAGCTCCACCATTATTGTTGATCACTTCAAAAATTTGTGTTGGCATGCTTGATGCGAGTGTTTCCAAAAGGCTTGTAGGAATGTTGCTCCAAGTGGTGAAGATGGCTTCACGAAGGGCATCCACTGTCTGGAACTGATGTCCATTTTTGTAAACTTCCCTTGCCATCCATCCCCAAATGTTCTCAATTGGATTTAGATCAGGGGAACATGCAGGATGATCAAAAAGAGTGATGTTATTCTCCTGAAAAAACTCCTTTGTCAGACGGGCATTGTGAATTGCAGCATTGTCCTGCTGAAAAACCCAGTCATCAGCACACAGACGAGGGCCCTCAGTCATGAGGGATGCCCGCTGCAACATCTCCACGTAGCCAGCTGCTGTTTGACGCCCTGCACAACCTGGAGCTCCATTGTTCCATTGAAGGAAAAAGCAGCCCAGATCATGATGGCGCCCCCTCCGCTGTGCCGTGTTGAAAAAATCTCAGGTGGCATCTCCTTGTCATGCCAGTAGCGTTGGAAGCCATCAGGACCATCAAGGTTAAATTTTTTCTCATCAGAGAATAAAACTTTCTTCCAACTTTGAACGTCCCATGTTTGGTGCTCCCTTGCAAAGGCCAAACGGGCAATTTTGTGGCGTTGAAGGAGACGTGGCCTTTGAAGACGTTTTTTGTTTTTGAAGCCGTTCCTTTGCAGATGCCGTCTGATGGTTATTGGGCTGCAGTCAGCACCAGTAATGGCCTTAATTTGGGATGAGGATCGTCCCGTGTCTTGACGGACAGCCGTTCGGATCCTTCGGCTCGGTGCCGGTGAGATTTTTTTGGGTCTACCACTTGATTTTTTTGTTCCATAAACCTCAGGATCTTTTAAGAAATGCAAAATGACTGTCTTACTGCGTCCAACCTCAGCAGCGATGGCACGCTGTGAGAGGCCTTGTCTACGCAGCTCAACAATCCTGCCACGTTCCAAGGCAGTGAGTTTTTTTGCTTTTCCCATCAAGAGGTCTTGACAGTGTGATTACTTGACAGAAAATGACATGGAATCCAAATTTTTGCACAGATTTGGGCTTTTAAAGGATGTGGTCTTAAACTTTTGATCAGCTGATGAACAGCCTATTTCAGTTAAATTGTTCTTTTCAATAAATTGCCTGCTCAAAACATTTGGTCTCTTGTTCCCATTTCTTCTTTTTGCATTTTGAAACTCTACTTAGAAACTTCTTAAGGTACAACAGTGCAAAATGCAAATTCTTGCAATTTTTTAACTGGTCTTAAGATTTTGATCAGGAGTGTATATTTGCCTGTATTTTACTAAAACAATACCTACCATCGGTACCATAGTAAAGCCGGTTTTGCATGTAAATTGATGTCAAAATATGTCGCCAGTGTCACTGGGTAACTGGTTGCAGTACGCAATCTTGAAAGTTATCTTCTCTGCACAAAAGCCATTTTGTAAAATGCCAGAAAAATGTGTAGAGGAGGCTGCGCTGCTGAGAGTACAATTGTGTGTACACGTCCCAAAAAAACATTTCAGTCACGGTAAGTCATATTTTTTATTTACATCTGCCGTTGTGCACCTGGAATACTTGGAGGTCGGAAGTTGAAAATTTCAAAAGGGGAAATTCCAACCTCTGAGTTGGCTGGAATGCAGCATAAGTCTCAAACATAGGATGTCTGGAGCTGCTCCATAGACAATGAATGGGAAGCTGATTTAGTGGAGCCACAGAATGTTTGTTTTCTCTTTTTAATACCCGGATGAGTTTTATTGTATGATAGTGTTGTCAGCTGTGAAACAGAAAATGTATCTGTGTACTCAGAACATTTCCCCGTGTGCTCTCAGTGACATCTAGAACATTTCTCCCAATTCATTGTCTATGGAGCCGTTCCACACTTCCTACACTACCCAGTTACTAACATGACATGCCAAGTTTGAGTTTTAGCAATCTAGTTTTTGAATGTGGGAGAGAGTTGTCCATAATATCTTTAGGACTGTCTTAGACAATGGGAATAACGTGTATGCATTTTGAAATAGGACTAAGAGTATGTTATGTTTAGGGTTATCATATACAGTGTAATGGCCCAAATTGATCAACAAATCAACAAACATTCAAAGGGATTTCCCTGGTACAGATGTTGCCCAAATGAAAAAATGTCTTTGGTGATCCCTCACTTAACCTTTAGTGGCAGCAATTTGTGATTTTTAGTGAAATGTCTAAACTACTGGATGAAATGGCGCAAAGCAGATGCTTAATTCACCAATACCCTGTGGCAGCTCCGGATAGAAAGCATTTCCTTTTAAAGTTAAACAACAGTGTAATCTGATGAGGCAGCTGGTTAAACTTCAGATAAGCCTGACTGTAGCCTCAGGTCCTGCAGCAGCTTTTTTATTAGCTGTGGTGATGGCTGTAGATTAAAGAGTAATGGCCTGGTCTTTGCCATTAGGCCTTACATGTCAAGTTTAAAACAACTTGCAAGAGGAGCTCCAGGAGGGCTGGATATACTACCGTTATAGCCAAACTCTTCTTCACTTCCCTGGAGTCTAGAGGCGATGTGTGGTTCTGCAAGCAACAATACCAGAGACCAAGCAGTCTGATTGTTCGGGCACTCCCTGGTCGGACACTGCACTAGTAATTAGAAATTGAAAGTGTATGCAAAAAAAATAAAATGTACAGAACACTAAAATACTAAGGCAGAGAGTGCTCCAGGGATGACACGTTTTTCATAGGTCAACCAGAAAGTTGGCATCTTCGTGGCTTCCCTCAACAAAAAAAACAGTTGGACTTTTCCACTGGGTTTTGGATTATTGCAGAAAATAAGCTCTGTGGCAAACAGACATTTATAATACTTACATCTTTTGTTCAGCAACATAATCTCCACAAATGAACACCACTTTATGATCTCTGAAGTGTGAAAGCAATTGCCAGAAGTAAAACACTAACATTAACTAAGCGAAGTACACCATGGTCACATAAAGACTGTGACGTTTACACGAAGATGCTGTAAAGTTGGACGAGTCTGCGTGATGATGTTTAGTAGTCTCATTCAGCCACTTGTTTAAGACATATAAAGACTTCAAATTCACAAGTGGGGTATATATTGATGTTTTTTTATGTCAAAATGTTAAAATCTCTTCAGAAAAAAAAAAAAAAAAAAACATTGCCTTTCAGACGAGGGAACCAGGGAACACATTTCCGAGGTTTGGGACTCATTCCTGTAGCAATGTATTTGCTAATATTTCAGAAGTGAGAGGCATCAAAACAGTTGAGCTGCTCCATGTTAATGTGTACTACATATTATGCCTCCTGTTGAGGTATTATTATGCTACTGTGTGTCTTTTCTGTTTTCCTAAACAGAGCATGTTGAAATGTACTTTATACACTCCTCACTTCACAATGCAGTTAATAATGCACATCCACCAAAATCAATTAAGGACATGATTTCATATTTTGTACATGAGCATTGAGTGGGGGTGGCTGGACTATTCCTGAAGCCCATCCAAACCTGTGTGTTGAGTACTTGAAATCGTGGGTGGGCTGCGTTGCCTTTTTTTCCATAATGCAACACAGAGTGAGAGCAATTTCTATTTTCCGTGAGTTGACTGTCACTTTAAGTGGGCTCATAGGTCATGTTAGTCATTGTTATGATGAGTCATTCATGCTGCAGTGCTGGAACTAACTGCGTCAGATACACAGTACACTGGATATCTATTTTTGATATCATCTATAAGTCTAACATTCAGGGCTCCTACAGTATAAAACATCCAGTGTGTAATTTTCATGACAAATGTTGCAGACATTGACAGAAAAAAATCCAAACTCAAGGTCCACCTACTAGCTTTTTTTCTGGAGCTTTCAATAACTTCACCTGTTCTTCATGAATGGGGTTGAACAGTAGCCAGAGTCTCTCATACTTGGCATGTTGTATGTGATGAGGCTCTGGGTGTCGGGAGGTTAAGATAAGATTAAGACCCTGTAGATGTCTCCGAGTCCTGCGGTAAACAGTCTCGACCAAGAGTTAACCAACATTGTTTGCTACCTCCCTGTTGGCACGAATATCAGCACAGTCTCATGGCAGTTTGTGAAATAGTCACGAAATTGAATCTATTTACATAGATACAATTTTCCCTTTTTTGTGACGCTTAGCATGACTTTCAACAACTTATTTTTTATGCTTTTTCCTACAAACGTGACACACGTGCACATTTCTGCTCCGGTCTTTTTAAAATAAAATTACTTAGTTTAGAAATAGATTGACCCGATAAGGCTTAGGCAACAAAGTACTTAGTTAAGTTTAGGAAAAGTAAACTCAGAATTGTTGTATGTTAGGTACAAAAATGACTTAATTCGCAGTTTGGCTTGAAATAACTCCAGAAATGTTGTAACTTAAGTACGGAAGTTAGGTGACAAACAAATTAACTCTGATTTCTGGTTTCTCATGGGACACAAACGCCAGTCTTCTGGGGGAAAGTCCTCTGTTTTTATGAGCGTTCGCTGCTCGTTAGACTCCCCGTTTCACAGTAACAATTCAATTTGAGGACTTTGTTACTTCAAATTTAGAAAGGAATGCTCCTCTATAACTAATATTGTCTGCATTCATTTCTCCTGAACTTGAAAAACCCCAAACTGATATACTGCAGAATGTGTAATATAATGATGTGTCTTCCTGGTGTAAATACGATGTTTTAAAGTGGTGTCCCTAGAGAGGAAGACCACTTAAGATGAAAGCTGCTTTGGCAGTTAGTAGAAACATCGTGCTTCGTGACATTAAAAAGCTCCATAAAGTACTTGAGAAATCAAAGCTGGGATGTTATGTTATGTTTAGTTGTCTGGGATTACTAATAGCTTCTGATATCTGTTGTTTATGTCTATTTGCTTGAATAAAAAAAACATTTGATCTGTCTAAATCCGACTTCAGTAAAACTGATTATTTTAGAGCAAAGTTTTATCAAAGTTACTGAGAGCTAATCTTTAGGCTGATTGAAATACCAAATGGTTAGGATTACTCAGTACAGCATGCTAAAATCTGTATAGACGAGCATCTGAAGTGGGCGAAGGCCGCCCCTGTCACAGTCTCATGGCAGCTCATGAAACTGTCACATTTTATTGATTTGATTCATGTGTATAGCCACAAATTTAGCCCTTTTTTTAATAACACTCAGACAACATTCAACATTGTATTTTCGTGTGTTTTCCTACGAATGTTCAGCAATACATCACACATGTGTCAATCTGTGCTCCTGTCTTTTCAAAATAAAGCTACTTAATTTAGGAAAAGATCAACTTGATCAGGCTTAGTCAACAACCTACCTAGACTTAGAAAAAGATTGACTTGGTTAGGTTTAGGCAACAAATTACTTTGTCAGCTTTAGGAAAAGATCGCAGTTTCGGTTAATATACCTCTGGAAGTCTTAACTTAAGTACGGAAGTTACATGACAAATAAATCCACTTTGACTTCTTGTTGACGTGGAACACAAACAGCGGTTTCTCGGCTCTCTGGGGGTTTCTGTCAAACCAAACTCGTCCCTTTGCTGCGTTCGCCACCATCTACTTCTTTAGACTCCACCAAACGAGTAGATGTGGATAATTAACTGCAAACAAAGATTGTGAACATATACTTGTATGTGTTAGAAATCAAGCCAAAATTACTTTTTATCTGAAGTTTTAAAGCAATGACAAACAACTGTAACTTTTTTTTTCAACCCGTCCTCTGATGCAAAGCCTGGCGGCACTCTCAAAGTGAAGTCAACATTAATTCAATATCATTTCCTTAATTGTATTCAATTACGAGCAAAGGGCAAAAGACGGAGCAGAGATTTTGTAAACAATACTTCCTCTGTTTACAGAAATTTCTTATCTTGGGACATGCAGGATATTAAACATGAGGGAGACTTGTTTAGTTTTGGATTCGAAAAGGAAAAAGCATTGCGACTGAGTAAACCAGTAGATATAATCATAAACATGACATTCAATCCATGGTTTTTCAAACAGTTAAACAATGACATCAGTTCTGCAGGAGGAAACATATTTTCTCTACATTTTTAACAATGTCTGTTTTCCATGTTTTATTACTATAACATGTATTTTTGTCTTAAGAAAAGCATCCGTTGTTCAATAGTTCAGTCCTTAGGGACTTAGCTTGGTTACTGGAGGGTTGCTGTTCAAGTCCCCATATGGAAGCAGTGCTGATTGTGAACCGGTAACTCTAGAGGTCCCAGTTTGCCTCTTGGGTACTGCCAAAGTGTCCTTGACATGACACTCAGCATGTTGAAGGGATGACATGAATCAATATCTTTTTAGTTCTATAGCTTCTGTTCATCAGATACTTTCATTCATTTTAAGGACAATGTGGTATCATCCACTACTTGGTTGGTGCCTACTTGGTTAGCTGCTCAGTGCAGCTGAAGCTTGTGGCACAGCGCCACGTACTGTATATATTACTGCACTGCCAGCCTTGTCTCACTCTCAGGGCGTCAAATACGACACTTGGGCAGTGGCCTTAGCCGCCTTGATCCCAACGCACATTAAGGCACCCTTTAGCATCTGTATGAGACTCCCTGGGATGTCAACTTTGGGTCTAGACCAGGGATTCTCGATCTTTTTGGGATCAGGGACCCCTTAACGGGAAGACCCCTTCATAATCGTAACACCAATAACGCAGAATGCTTACTACCATTTGTACTCTTAGATGGCATTGGAACTATTACCTGCTATACTATACTATAACCCAAATACTTCAGACCTGTTTGATAGTGAGAAACAGAAACACAATGAAATGTGAATCATGTTAACACCACTTTTTTTAGCCCTGATATTCTGGGTGCTTTGTACTTTGGTCTCTTGACGTTGACGCTCAATACTACTGTTGTCATATTTTCTGAACAACTAGTTTGGGTTTAGCATCACTTGACGATGTGGACTGACTCCACTATTTCTCTACGCTGGCCAGCTAGCTGGCTAATAAGCTAAGCTAAGCAGCAGGAATGGTTCGTTGCACCCTGAGTGAATTTTCAGATCGATGTAATATGTCACAATCACATCAGGTTCTATTGGCCCAAAGCTAACAGTTGGTGTTGCTTGTTTTATTGGTACAAATGCTTCCCATCTGTAGATTTAATGTAATTTATAGGTAATTATTTCTCAGGCCCCCTGACAGAGTGCCACGGACCTCTGGGGGTCCCCGTAACCCACTTTGAGAAACACTGGTCAACAGACAGTATGAAGAGCAAGAAGGTTGGGTGGAAGAGGTGGTGGATGTGTCAAACACAGCGCATACATGACCTGCTCCTCCACTGGTTCTTGGAAAACCTGCAGCACACAGTCGGCTGCTTGGTAAGGTGATCTCTAATGCTGCTGCCACTCATTTATATTGGTATCCTGCCACCGACTGTATTGTACTCTCTTGCGCTCAAATGTCTTGCATGGAGCCAGATGAAAAATCTCTGAAGACACTGCCCTGTATTTCTATCTAAATCCATTTTCAGAGTTGTGTTTTACATCCCAAATCCAATCATATCCCTTTAGTCTTGGTTATTTTGGACTATGTGCAATGTTGGATGTGTAACAAACCCACTGCAATACTTTGCAGCACACCTACATATTATATATTTGACAAACCAGTCTCCACAGAGGGCAAACAGGAAAACAAAGGGGATATTTAAAAGCTTGTTTTGTTATCTATAATAAATACTGAAAAAACACTAAAATCAAGGGGAAATGAATTGTGTCATGGCAGTAATAATTGTCCTCGAACACTAAGGGAAGACGGGGAAGCAGTCAGTGTCCTATTATAGATAGGAGGGGAAGAACAGCCCAAGGCCAAGGGTCAGCTGCTCCACAGGTTGGCTGCTGCCCAAACAGCAACGAGAATGAAAGAACAACATCTGCTGCATGTGGCTGACGTAGACCACAGTGTGGCGACACACCTGCCTTCGATCAGCACCTGAATCACAGCAATCCAAGCAGGTGAATTCCCTCTACGACCACAAGGACGCACATGAAACCACTCCCACTCAGTGTGAAGGTGAGCTGATACACAAGAGATGATCAGTGCACCCTGTTACAGATGGAAACCTACGTGTTCTGTGAGGCAGCTGATCAATGGGACTGGGACACGTCTACAGTAGCAGCTTAGTATAGGGAAGATCACTGAATTTGTAAGTTTGTTATCATAAAGTAGTTGTATTGTCTAAACCTAACAACATAGTTGTGTTGCCTAAACCTAACAAACAAGTTTTGTTGACTAAACCTAAACAAGTAGTTTTGTTGCCTAAACCAAACATGGTAGCTTTATTGTCTAAACCTAACAAAGTAGATTGTTTTCCCTGAAGACTGAGGGTTTGTGGTGTACAGTAGCTGATGGTAGGGAAGAGCACTGAATTTGTAAGTTTATCATAAAGTGGTTTTGTTTTCTAAACCTAATGACATAGTTGCCTAAAACTAAAAACAGTAGTTTTATGTCTAAACCTAATGACATAGTTGTGTTGCCTAAACCTAACAAAGTAGTTATTTTGTCTAAACCTATCCAAGTAGTCTTGTTGTTTAAACCTGATCAAGTAGTCTTGTTGTTTAAACCTTTCACAGCCTAAACCTAACTAAGTAATTTTGTTGCCTCAGCCTAACACAATATTTTTTTTGCCTAAACCTACACATTAGTTTTGTTGCTTAAACCTAGTCAAGTAGATTTGTAGCCTCAACCTAACATAGTAGTTTTGTTGCCTAAACCTAACAAATTAGTTTTGTTGCCTAAACATAATGTTAAATTGTTTCCGTGGTGGTGCATGTAATTTTAACACATGCCATAAGTGTGCTGTTGTGCTTATTTCACATTTTTTTGTGAGATCATGTTGACATAACTCTATAAAGTAGTTAACACCAGAGCTTGACTGCCTACAACGGTATAATGGGGATGACACTGATGCTTCAGTATTAAAATCAGAATCAGTCGCATGGGCCAATTTTCAGCAATATGTGTACTTTTACTAATAATACTAAAAGTATATTTAGCTGATAAGAGTTTTACTGCTACTTGTGGTACGACTTTTACTTAAGTAAAGAGGTATTTCTTCAACTTTCAGTTACTCTCTGTAATTATGCTGACAATAAATTGCGTGAATCATGTTAAACTAATAATATATTTCCTAATCTGTCTAGATTCTGTACCTGTGTACTTCTGTCTAACTGCAGTGGAAGATGGGGTTTATGAGGATGCCTGCTTCTATCTCTACTCTGTGTCATGACTCATATGAATAATTGAGCTTTACAACAAGCTGGTTGGGACAAATTAATCTCACTATTACCTATCAGATCAATTTAATCAAGAACCATGTCCTCCAGTTATGTTTGCTGTATGAACTGAGGTCAGTACTGAATAAATCACTGGAGTGGGTTGATGGGCGATTGTGTGTATGGACGTGTGAGGGTAGAAACAGTGAACACATGGGTCAGCATTTATAGCCTATACACTTTCTGAAATAAAATACACTAAATTACATTTATTACATTGCAATATTATAAAATGTAAAAATGCCCTCCTTGCTCTCCAGAAAATGGACTTTACAGTTTTTGTTTGGGAACAGACAGTAGTAAGCACTATGTTTTGCTTTCCCTCCCTGCTTTTTTCACCCAATTACCTCTCGACTACACACACTGCTATGGGTTATATTTGGGTGGAGAAGCATAACTTTCTTTATGACAACAAGCAAAGAGGGTATGCACACTTCGAGGCAGTGGTTTCTCACAATTGCAGGAAGACTGTTTAGTGGTTGTGGCCCTCTCAGTAAGGAGCAACCTGGGCAGACATTTCCTTGTGTGATAGCAGATCTAAATGTGCAGTTTGTCTTGTTAGCAGACGTCCTGAATAGTCGGTTCCATAAACAAGCCACTTCTTCCCCTTTTCTCTACGTAACTGGGAGGATTTGTGTAAACTGTTGAACATTACAGTGAGTCTTGCTGAATGACAGATTTTACTTGAGGAAACCTTGTTTTGTCTTCGTAAAGCACACATTGTTAATTAGTAAATAAAGCCAGGTTCACACCTTTGTTGTGTTGTGCCTCAAATATAACATCCATACAATTCAATGTCTTAAAAATATATGTAAAATTAACAATTAATATGTGATACATTAGTCCCATTTAGCTCTATTGTATAGCTATTAGTGCGATATATATTCAGTACTCACTAACTGGTCAATAATCAACCCAGTCACAAGAAAAAAAAACATATCGATGTACGTTTCTGCAAACCACAGGATAAACTAAATGTGTAAAGTTTCTGAACCAAAAATGTGTTTCATAAAATATGTTTCCTTGTTTCACGCATGCAGAAACATACAATGTCATGTGGTTAACATTGTGAAACGACTGGATAGGTTTAGGCAACAAAACTACTTGGTTAAGGTAAGAAAAAAAGAGATCATGGTTTGTCTTAAAATAATAATGTAACAATGTGACGTGACAACAACAACATAACCACGGTAACAACGTACCGTGACAACGTACTGGAACAACACAACTGTCGTGGTCTGGCTCCGTGTGAAACTAAAAGTCACGCTGACTTATTTTGTCGGTTGGTAATCTCGTGACTTGTTAGTAACGTCAGCTCTGTGAGTTAGTGAGTCACTGGTCAGTGAAGTTAACTTAGTCACTTAAGAGGTTGTGAATAAGACAACACATTCAACAAGCGTTCATATGGACTCTTCTCATGAACACGATAAACACAACCCCATGTGAAGGCACCACTAACCCTACCGAAGTGGCTGAGTTGACTAAACCTAAGTTCCCATGGAAATGGAAGTTTATTTTGAAAGGACACTATGCATGTAGCAAGCATACACTGACAGTTTCTGTCCAAAGTAACACAAGCAGGGAACACTGTGTGGCGGTGCTTACGTGGTGAGTTGGGAGTGAGAATGTGTTGGGTAATGCTGATATTACCAGTTTAGCAGAGACAGAACAGTAACCAGAGCATGCTTGTCACTGGATTAACATGTTGGCTGACTTCTCAACGTGAATAACATATTCTGGTACAGTTTGAAACAGTGGTGTCCAGCCTGGGGGGCGGGATCCTGCAGAAAAGGTTTGGGAACCACTGGGTTAATCAATAGAACTAATTAAAAGTAATACTTGAAATGATCATGATTAGGCAGAAGCAAAGCAGATTTTGAATCTTGCTTCTATCAGAGTTTGAACTAGTACCGCTGCCGGTTGGTGTGAGGTGAACTGCTGATCTCTTCCGGGTTCCAGGCGACAGATTTAGCAAGGAATTAAATCTCTAAACCTCTGGTGTCAAATCCAAGGGCGCGGGACTGTGTCCCGCTGTATGTCCGTTGCCATGGACACAAATGCACAACATGCGTGGACTTCAACATTCCACAATATGCAGTGTTTCAGGGCTAAATATACAATTACTTCTCAGTATATTTGCACTTAACAGACATGCGCTATTCACTCACATTTCGGAAACATACACATACAGCGCACACAGAATGCAGACACTCACACAGCTCCCATTACGCGCAGAAAGCGCTGTCAAGGCCTTCGCCGTCTATTCTCACTTTCTGCAGCGTCCGTGCCACTGTTACGATACACCTGTCATCACACTCCCTGACGTCAGCTGGCAAACAGCTTTCTGGCTGATGTGCTTTAGCTGCTTCCTGGAAGCTCCTCAAGCTGGGTATTGACCCCCAGACACAGCACAGTTTCACAGACTGACCGTTAAAGCCTCCAGCTGCTGGCACATATGTTGAGTCAAGCCCACTTATCTATAGATATTTAAGACAACATTCCCTTTGGTTTTGAGACAAATAAAAGTGGAAATCACAAATTAAAGCAGAATGCTAACACCACGTCCAACTGCAAAATATGGTGCTTCGCATGCAAGGGTGTTAGGAAATAAGAAAACATATCTGTGTTTCTGTAACTATGGGCATATTTAATTCCAAGCAGTTGAATTTGTGATTTTTGTTCAGATTTGCAGTGCAATGCTTGATGAATATATGAAAGAAAGAAAGAAAGATATTCCTTTATTAGTCCCACAGTGGGGAAATTCAGTTTTACACTCTGTTGTTCACAAAATACATAAAAATGTAAAAGGAGAGGTGTGAGGGGGGGGGGGGTGCTCCTGAAAAGCGGCGAGGGGAGGGGGGGGGGTGGTGGCTTGCGGGGGGGGGCCAGGGGGGGGCCAGAGGGAAAAAAGGCCCCCCCCCAAAAAACAAGTAGAGGGGGTCCGGGGGGGGGGTGGACCCGGGCCCCCCCCCACCACACCCAAACCCATACGAGCGAGCCCCCCCCCCCCATCACAATGTTACTACCCATCTTGACATAAAACATCTTGACATTTTTGGAGCATTTTATGAATCCAAACACCACTTTTCTTCATGTTCTTTTCTTCATGTCAATTGTAGTCTCAATGCTGAGATATATAAAATGAGTAACTTCATTTATAATATGGCACTTTACACCTTATTAAAATTGTGAATTAATTATTATTCATTTGTTTATGTGTTTACAAATCATTTCGATGATTTTTTTCATCCTTACCTCGACACTGAACAAATGCCACAGTGAAAGTTTATTAAAAGCCAAATAAATCTAGTTTCCATGGAAACAGACGTTAGCATGTGAACACATGACTGACAGGTCGGGCCGCCCACATAGTTCAGGAAACAATATTTTAAGATCACTTTTTACCCCAAAGTATTTATTGTGTGTCCTTATCATACAGCTAAGTAACTGTATTTTGAACCACAGTTTTATTTATATTAAAAAATAGGTTAATATTAATGTTTATGTATATTAGATGTTAAGAGTCAAACCTAATGTAGCTGATCTTGCTAGCTGCCATTTATCTGCAATATTAGCAAACATGTAATTTCCACAGCATGTCATTACTGCAAACAGCAAGGACATCTGACATTAGACTTCCAACATCTGTCATAAAAAAACAACACATTTTATATTTTTTGTGTATGTGGACTGACATCTACGGTTACTAGGGTGTAGAGAAAATCATGAAATCCCCTTTGTTTTGAAAATGTTTTTATATCAATATTTACAATGATGCAGAAAGCTTGACGAAAATGAATTTACATGATTTGAAATATTATAGAAATCAACAAAGCCAAATTTTTAAAGTGAATATTATTGTAATGTTGCGGTAAGGACATTTTGTATGAGAACATGTGATGAAAACCATAAAAAATAAACATTACAGATTAAAATCTTAACCACTGTATGCAATTTTGTGGACCTGTTTATATGTATTGCATACTTTGATTGTTAGAATTGGCTAAAATTCATAGCATTGCATTGTAATCAGTAAGTTCTTCAGCAGCTTGATTAGTGTGTGATCAACAGCATTCCAACCCAAACTGTATATTTACCAAGTGCCCGTTCTGGTTGTACTGTCACTGTGTTGTGTACTGGCTAATAGTCATTTTACACCTCAACCCAGACAGGTTGACATTCATAAGTCAGACAGATAATTCAACAGTATCCATTCCAAAACTCCTCCAAAATCCTAAATAAATAAGATATCCGGTGTGTGTTTGTTTACTACTCTTGCTCTCAGCCAACCAATCCTCCTCTGACAAAAGCATTCAGTTCAGATTACCTCCCACCAAAGACACACCTCTCAGTAACATGTAGTCTTCTTCCCTTACTGGTCCCCTCCACCTACAGGGTCACGTTAGCTATCTCTACCCTCCTGCCATGAACACCAGGCACCGTAGGAGCACAGTGTTTTCCAGGCTTCTCTATCTGCACCTCTCAGGAACTTACTTCTTAATTACCAAATATGAACTATTATTCCCCCTCTTGTTATGAATGTGTGTTATTGTCAATGAAATTCCCTTCAACAGAAAAAAAAAACAAAACACAAGCGTCGCACTGCCTCGCCATCCTGTAAACCAAAGCCCCCCTGGGTGTTTCCCAAGGAATGGGAAAGCTTGGTGAACCCCTCACCCCACACATATGGAGGGAGAGGAGCAACAGCAAGACTCTCAGATATCTGCACCTGTCCATGCTGGGATCCCAAGGAGGCGCCTGCTGGGAAACTATGGTGTATAAAGGGAAGTTTGTGAGGATTCAGAGAGAGATGGAGAGATAGACAGGGAGGAGTGACTGAGTGCTAGGAAGAGGTCACTTAGAGATAGGCTCAATTTCCTGGTACAACATGTTGCTCAAGTAATAACTTAAAACCCAGATAGCCATTTATTTAAACCAATCTAAAAGCTCTTTATTAAATACAGATAGCATAAACATTTGATATTTCCAACCTAGTCATAAAAAAAAATGTTGGGAGGTTTTGAAACAGGGGAGGTGGTTGTGGTGGTGTTGGGTGGTGAGTGATATTTTCCTTAAAAAAGGGGGGGTATAAACCATGTAGCTATTTAAACTAAATTTACAATAGTGGTTTTGTTGATTATTAGTTAACTGGGGTTGAGTGTAACACAAATCCATTGTACCCCCATTTCTTTAATCTGTTAACAATTTGATATTTGGGGTTGTAGTGGGTGGGTTTAAAGTTAGAGAAAAGAAAGTTTCATCACTCTCCACTTGTGCGAAGAAGGTTAAATAACGCTCCAAACTTGCACTAAATTTTGGAAGGAAAAGCTATCACAGTCGTGTTCAAAGGGATCCCTGATCTGACTCCAGATGTGTGGATGTAAATGGGCTCTCTGGGTCCCCACCAGTCTCCCCTTTACAGACATGCCCACTTTCTGATAATTCCAGTCAGTCTGGATCAAGTCCTAGTCAAGTCAGCACTCTGACACACTGAAAGTGTTGTTGCCTGTTGGGCTGCAGTTTGCCATGTTGTGATTTGATGCTAGCTTTTTTTATGCTAAATGCAGAACCTGCGAGGGTTTGTGGACAATATTTGTAATTGTTTTGTGTTGGTAATAGATTTTCATCCATCCATCCATTAAATGTAACTGCTTATCCTACTCAGGGTTGCGGGGGGGCTTGAGCAGATCCCAGACATTGGGTGAAGGTGAGGTACACTCTGCACAGTCCATCACAGGGCTGACACATAGAGACAGACAACTATTCATGCTCACATTCACACCTATGGGCAATTTAGAGTCAACAGTTAACCCAAACCTGCATGTCTTTGGACTGTGAGAAGAAACTGGAGAACCCAGAGAAAATCCACGCTCACACATAAAGCAGCATATTTGCCCGCTGTCATGTTGATATATATATTGTATTAAATACAAATCTCCCTTTAAAGTACATTTTGAACAGATCAAAAATTACCAATTGACATCCACCTAAACAGTCACAGGACAAGATGATATTGATTAGAAAAAGTCCTTCCAAAAGCTAGTCTTGGTTCCCTCCTGAAACCCACTCGTCTGACCTGTTGACAGTAACTCCTGAGATTCTCCAAAGGTAAACAGTCTTGTTCTCCATGTTTCCACTGAATCTGGCCTTTCTCCTACGTATACAGCAGCTGTCAGTACAATGTTTTCATGAAGCTAAAAGCCTCCCTTCGACCCCATTTCCTCTGCTGTCATGGAGGAGGGTGGGATGGGGGTGATTAGATAGCGACGAGTGCACTCATTGGCGCCTTCTCATCCTGTGGAGCTTTTTCAGTGTGGTGCAGTGACGGCTACGTTGTTGTGTTGAAGTTAGGGCTGTCATATATCTAATCATAAAATATCTAATAACAACTAATCACGTGATTGTCTTTAGTTACTCATGATTAATTGCAAATTAATTGCACATTTTTTGTAACTTAAGAGAAATTTGTCAAGTATAAAGCATAAAAAATTTTTTAAATGATAACATGACAAACTGAAGCCCAACAGGTAACAACAACATCAGTATGTCAGTCCACTGACTTGACTATGGCTTCGAAACCACCTACTACATACTACTGCAGTACGCAGTATGTACTGCATACTTTAACACATGAAAATGACACTGAATGTTGTGAACATGGGACACACAAACATCTGATTGTAATCTGACTTATGGAACAAGAACAGCGGTCTCATGGATAAAAGCCTTGTGTTTGTTGGACTCATCCACCTCCCCGTCCATCCACCTGGTCTTTCTTTTCATTCTTTAAACTACGTCACACTCCAGGTGGACTTTCACACATAGCATTTACTGTTGCTGCAGATGGGTTTTACACTGTAGTTATTGTAGTAAATGTAGTTAATGCATTTCATTCTGGCACTAAGGGGTGCCTTGTGCGGCGGTGTTCTCAGTATATTACGTATATAAGTATATAACGCTGATATTGGCTCTGACAGAGTGTCGTATCTGACGCCCTGGGACTGAGAATGGGCTCAGTGAGCTGGAGGGGAGATGAGTGCAGGACTAATGAGGGACAGGTGAAACTGATCAGGGTGGGTCAGGCAATCAAAAAGGTGGGAAAACACAAAAAGACATGAAGTAATATGAAACATGAGACATGACACATTTAGAGCGGCAGTAGCTCAGTCTGTAGGGATTTGGCTTGGGAACCGGAGTGGAGAGGTGCCAGTTTGCCTACTGAGTACTGTAGACGTGCCCTTGACCAAGGCACTGTACCACAAAAACCACTCCCCGGCGTTGTATAGTAGCTGCCTACTGCTCCTAATATACTAGGATGGATGCAAGTGTAGAGACTATATTTCAGTGCATACTGTGTACAGCACAACGTGTAACAAAAAAGTATAAAAGAACATAACATCAACCTCTAGCGACCATAGTAATTAAGGCAGGAGCAGAAGTGGAAATCTGGCGCTGTAGAAAGTGTGAAACCAGGAGAGGAGGATGTCAGCGTGAAGACTGCAGTCAGAACAGGTTTGAACTCAAAAAGCACGATTCTGAGATCAGGTGAGATCAAAAAACAATCAGCGTTGTTAATGTTCAGAAAAGGGTCCGTACACAGAAGGTCAATCATAACAGGCAACAAATCCAAAACGTCAGGCAGAGATTCAAAATACACCGGGAGTCAAAACACGCTTTACACTAGAGACAAAGACGAACTGGCACAGAGGGAAAAGGAAGCACATATTAAATACTAGTGAGGGGAGACTGATGATGTACAGGTGGACACAATCAGGGCGGGAGAAGACAATCAGAACCAGGTGAATGGTGTTAGAAACTGGGTCAGGAGGAGGTGCTCAAACGTGCAGGCGGGAAAGCAGGCGGGCAGGAAGAGGGAATGTTAGAATACCAAAATAAAACAGGAAGTGCAACATGAAAACACAGAAAAACAAATATGATCTAAGATCTGACGGTTGTGACAGTCAGGAATGATCAACGGGAGACAAAACACAGGATTTTAACCCAGAAACCAACAATGTGTAGTTTCTTTGTGTTCATAGTTATTTTAACCCAAAACACAATGTGTTTCCAAAAACTTAACTAAGTTTTTTTTTCCTAAATATAAAGAAGTTATAACTTTATTGCCTAAACCTAACTTTTTTCTTTTTTGCCTAAACCTAAAGAATTTGTAGTTTTATTGCATAAACCTAAAGAAGTTGTAGTTTTATTACCTAAGGCTAAATAAGTTTTAGTTTTATTGCCTAAACCTAACTTTTTTCTTTTTTGCCTAAACCTAAAGAATTTGTAGTTTCATTGCATAAACCTGAAAAAGGTGCAGTTTTATTGCCAAACCTAAAGAAGTTGTAGTTTTATTACCTAAGGCTAAATAAGTTTTAGTTTTATTGCCTAAACCTAACTTTTTTCTTTTTTGCCTAAACCTAAAGAAGTTGTAGTTTTATTGCCAGACCTAAAGAAGTTGTAGTTTTATTACCTAAGGCTAACTAAGTTTTAGTTTTATTGCCTAAACCTAAATAATTATTTGTGTTAAATATGTAATATTTCATTCAGTATTACATGTTACAACTTTGAAGTTTCACTTTCACTTTTACAACGTAGTAGACGTAGTAGGCCCCTGATGGTGCACATGTATAGTGATGCCTATTCAAAGGCCTGATAACAGTCAAATTGGGTGAAAATGAGCACTGTAAGCAGACTACTTGATTACGAAAGTGAACTTTTTAAACAGCCTTTGTATAGCGTCTTTTGCAAGTTTTCACTCTAGCGTGGTCAAAAACAGCCTCAGAGGCAGTCAACAAAGAACAACTAGTTTCATGGCATTCATTTCTGGCGCTCTAATCCTCATCTGTCCATGCATGAAAGGAAGTACTCTCTCACTCCAGTCAAGAAGTGTAAATGAGAGAACAATGTAATAGCCCCCACGTTGTGCAGCGTACACATGTATCACTGCTTTTGAGGCTAAGTGCAGGCGACAGCACCCTACAGCAGCCACCCCTCACTAGTTGGTAGCCAGTGGTGTGCAGCCTTACGTATTCAGGTCACGGACGAGGGAGACAAGCCACAGAGACAAAGACATCGAATGTTTGTTCACATGGAGCTTCAGCAAGTGTGTGCCTCAAACGTTTTCATGTGAAAATCTTACATTTTTTTTACAGCTTTTGCTCAGGTGACATGTTGAGACTTAGAGCTACGCTGCCACGTGCTGAAAAGTCAGATTTTCCATATGTCAGGTCGGGCTGGTTGGAGGCAGTGGAGTGGTAGTAAATGAGTGGTACAGGGAGGTATAATTGGACAAAAATGGATACAGAGGGGGCCGGTGTTGCTCTACAGCCGGAGAGCTGTGAATGAACTTTTGAACTCATCTGAGAGCAGCTTGTGAAATGGCAGTGTGAAGAAATTCCTGTGGAGAGTCGACTCAACATTAGATAGGAGCCATGCCGTCCACTGTAATAGTGGACTGTTTTATTTTAAGGCACATCCTGGGCAAAAAAAAAGACACAACAGATCTTTAGGATCTATTAGTGAATGCAGAGTTTCTGGAGTGTGGGGATGGAGTGTGTTGGTAATAGTGTGCAATGGCAAAATATGCAACTACTGCATAATGTAGCATTGCTGCATCAATCTTATCATTTCATAAATAATATTACACCACTAAATATTCCATGGGGACTGCACTCATTTGAAATTTGTATTAATAATATACTTATAGTGATGAATTTTAAATGTTAAGCCCCATGTATTGAATGTATGATATTATTTCCAAATTCAATGAGGTGTGGTATTCGATGAGCTCCCGAGAGAGAGAGAATGTTATTGTGTGTCAAGGTGCAGATCACATATTTCATACAATATTTAGCAAACTATTCACAAATCAAAGGGTCAAACTTCATTTAAATGATGTGTCATACACTATATCTATTTATTATGGCTGTCAATCGATTAAATATTAAATAGTGATTAATCACAAATTTGTATTAATACTCTTATCAACATAGGAGTGGGCAAATATGGTTGCTTATTATTGGAAATTAATTAACAACACAAAACAGTGAAACTTAAGCATACATTTTATTTGCCTTTTGAAGAATCATATTAGAAGAGTTGCATGAAAAATGGCAGAATTCAATAAAACTTCCTCAGTTGCGCAAAAAGGTTTTTATGCTCACTTGAGGTGGTTTTTGCCTTTATCAGAGAAGAACTGATGCCCTAAATGGATTATGGAAACAAAATAAATGATAAATAGGTTCTGACTTAGTTAATATTTAACTCACATGACTGATCAGCTGTTCCTGCTGTTTGTGTCTTCTCGGATAATCAATCAATAATCAATAACATGTGGATGCTTGTTTGTCTCAGGATTACATGAAACATGGCCAATAGTAGCTGACATGACAGAACAATTAAAACTTAACCAACTGAAACAAAATCCCTGTAGACCTCTGTCTATTCTTGTGTCGTAGATGGTTAGATCTGACCGCACTGACTCCTGCAGCGTACGTCATCGGCGCCATATTGGACCTGGCAAGACAGGCCCGTAACCCTATACAAGGGAACAGGGGAGCTGCTGTTTTTCTTGATAAAAATGACTATAACGTCTAAATTCCTCACCCAGTTTTAATGAGTTATTTTATAGTCAAACATTGATGATCTACGACGAGTTACGATAAGTTAAAGTTATTTTGGTGAAAAACGTTGAACCGGTTAACGTCACTGCTTCCGGTTCATGGACCAGCGGTCTGTCCTTCGATGTGGTGGGATTTAGTCAATTACTAGATAATCATTAAACAGTCATACTGTCATATTACATCTTCTTCTAAGGATTTTTCACATTATCAAAATGTTTGCATACATAACTTAGCTAATCAGATAAGAGCTAGCTTGCTTTTGTTATTGTTAAGCTAATGTTAATTTATAGATATTATGTCATGTGTAACATAATAGTGTTTAAAATATGACATGTACAATAACATCACAAGTGTAATATCTTAAACAAGCTGATGGCATGTCTGAACAGTACATTAACTCTCAGCAATATTTAACGTTAGATAACTTTTTTTATTCAACGCTATCTTAAGTTATGTTCGGTGCGCTAACACATTGTGGAGATTAACTAGCAGCTAACAAATCAAACGCCATCAATTGGTACTGATGTTATAACAGTTACAGTCATTTTGCCATGGGTAAGGTTATACTGTATTATATTACACAGGGACCTCTCTGCAAGTATTAACCGTAACAGCAGCTCCCCCATTCACTTGTACCGGGTTACACGCCAGTCTCGCCGGGTCCAGTATGGTGCCCACGCTGACACATTGCTGCAACAGGCTGAAGCATCTAATGAATGTCTACATACTGTATATAAAATGTCTATGGGTTAGATGACCAGACCTCTGCCTCTTCTCCTACTCTGTTTATTGGCAGATTACAGCCATGTGTACCATATAACGGCAACTTCTGACCAAAATAATAAATACGCAAAAACGCATTTTTTTGCAAAATTCACTTAAGATTTTCTTGACAGTTGAATGGAAACACAGCTAGAGCGTGTGCAGCAGCATTGTGCAGTATAGTCTCATAATTAAGACAAGCAAAAATAAAAATGCTAGAGATGATTGGTGATGCTGTGCTATACTGTATTAGGATG
This sequence comes from Pterois miles, assembly GCA_947000775.1. Classification (NCBI taxonomy): domain Eukaryota; kingdom Metazoa; phylum Chordata; class Actinopteri; order Perciformes; family Scorpaenidae; genus Pterois; species Pterois miles. The sequence continues at coordinate 2,789,728 of CAMQGK010000238.1, forward strand.
CAGATACACACAAGATAACAACATTGTCTGATTCAGAGAAATAATAATAAAAAAAGACATTGTATGTAAATACATATGTATATGTTTTTTCACAGAACAACCAGTTACATTCAAACAGCAGTGGAGTCAATGTGTCAAGACTACCAAAGTTAAATACAGTACAGTATAAACAAAAACTACAGACATTGCCCTTAATGCTGTTGTCATACTTTACAACATGTCACCAAAGTGTCACGGGGGACTTCACAAACCCTTCGGAGTCATATATGAAAATGTTTCACACATAAATACACAACTTAAATGGTACATACAGTATAAGAGTTACTACATCTGCCGTAAGTTTTAAGCTTTTCCACTATTCCACATTAATACGACACAGTAAATGACTTACAAAGACTTCATAAAGTACATGAACTGCTTGCTGCAAACCAGAACTGTGATTGCCATAAATGTAAGCTGTATGATTAAGCTGATCAACTGTCCTGCAGATCTGACGTAATTAAATGTACAGTATGTGTGATACAAGTACTGCAAGTCATCACGGGTGTATTAATGATGAGAGCACTGAGACATTCAAAAATGATTATAAGAAAAAAAAAATGTCTCATCCACCAAATATAAGAGTTACTGACTGGGAAGGAAAAATAAATCACTTGGAAAACTGTGACACAGGATGAATATTTTTGTTTTCGATACTCTTCACTGAACTAGTAAAGAAAACATGCCCTTTAGAAGGAACCCTCACATGTCAGACTTACACTGTGTGTTTCATATTTATATCTGGTCTGGTAATATGACATGGATAACTCACACAGAAGGCAGTAATGCTTCTTCTTCCCTCACTTGCAATAGGTAAAATAGAAAAGTGACAAACTCTACCAAGATGATGGCAAATATTATGGGCAGACATACAGCAGCTTGTTGCAAGCTCCCAGACAGTAACCCCAGCCCTTTTCCCTCCCGCCCTTTTTAAAACACACAACTTCTTTATCAACGTCCGACACACTGTCACATAAGACGGTTGCTTCACGGTTGAATGCGTCTGAGTATAATATACTTATAAATACTTTATATATAAATCATGCACACACACACACGCGCTCTCACGTTAAACTTGCACTCTTCTCAGAAATGCTAGATTTACAAAAATATTTACATCAGCTGATAGTGACTTATGTTCCCAGCATTGTGGACGACGTGTTAAAAATGTTATAAAATGAAGAAATAGTACATAATAATAAAACATAGCATTTGAGTTTGTGTGGATAAAATGACATAACTGTAAAATATTTCTGACCTGGTTTAGACACGGCCCTGCTTTAGTTAAATGCGTTACAAAGAATGTGTTTTTTTTTGTTTTTCTTGCAGCATTTTTGTTTTAGTACAGCTTCTTGTGAGACGTGATGATATCATCACCTCTGAATAAGGCGTGTTCAGACTGACATTAGCGTTAAAATAACTCCCTGACTGCTTTGACGCAGCGGGCTCGAGCAAAAACATAACAAAATGCAGGGTTGCCCTGCAAAAAAAAAAGCTAAACCCAACTTTTGCTGCAACGCAATCCGGCATCATGCAGATGCTCTGCATTGGCCAATCAAATAGGTGCAAGCACATAAAGATCGCCTACTGTTTACCTCACAATCATTGAGACAGAGGATAAAATGATTTCCACCATCAGCTACTATTCAGACTTGTAATATGTCCTCATGGTATTATAATTCCTTGGTGTCTGCTAAGCCTTGAAGGATGGGTTCGCATTTTTTTCAAGTCTATCTTAACACAATACTGTACTCACATGCCATGTCAGGCTGTTCTCATGCACTGCTGGTAGCTATACCTACAAAAAGGAATGCACTAGAATTTGTATATAACCCACATAATCAATTTGTATGTAATTCATGTAATTGTGATGTGATGTGGTATAAAGAGGTCAGGGTGGACTGGTGGGTCAATAAACACCAGACTTTCCGGGAGACCACCATTAATGTCCTGTGTGAAACTAGAAGTCAGCGTTGACTTACTTGTCGCGTACATTTCGTATTTAAATAACACCACTTTCGTGGTTATTTTAACTCAGATGTTGACCTATTTGTTACTTAATTTCCAGATTTAAATAATGCCACTTCCACAGTTATGTTAACCCAAACACTGATTTATTTGTTATGTAACTTCCATTCTTAAGTAACGCCACTTCCATCGTTATTATAACCCAAACTACGATCTTTTCCCAAACCTAACCAAGGCATTGTGTTGCCTAAACACTAAAGGGGCATTTGACTGTTCATTTTGCTGGACAAATGTATGAAGGCGCATGAAAGGCAAAATAATGTTTTGTTAGATATCATACAAACGATTGTATGAGGATAATATGCTTTTTGAAAGCATTATTGATAGACATTTAGGTAGCACAATGATACTCACTTGATTTGTCTAACAACGTTTGTTTTGGCTGAACCGAACAAGAACTGTGCGTTTTGTCCACCAGTTCTAATGATGTAGGTGTACAATGGAGGGATAATACAAACAGAAAGAATCATTACAGCCACCAATAACCTTTAAAATAGCATGTGAGTATTGTATTAAAATGGACTTGGAAAATCAAAACCTATCCTTTAAAAGTCATGGATGTTGCTCAAACTGGCCTTCCTGGATCACATTTCATCCTCCCCTGAATTTCTAACACAGTGCTGTTTTCGGTCTAAACACCTGGTAAAGCTTATGTAGTGGTTATATCTAAGTAATCTGAGAGGAGTAAGGCTAAAGACAGCAGTGAATGGGAATGTGATACATATACTGTATATGTTCAGAGCCAGGTCTTCAATCTTCACTGTTACATTCAAGTGTAATGAGTAGATATTGGACTACAACAGCTCCCAAAACTATAGGCGATAATATCGTGTGAACAAGTTACATTACAACCTATCATGTGGTTTACAGGATGCACAGGTCACTAAGGATCACTTAAATACGCTCAAAAAATTAGTATGATTAAATTGCTTAAAAAGACGCTTGCAAGCTAACAGTATGATTCTCTAAATCACCTGCAATAGTTGCACGCTAGAAACAAACAGGAAATACATTAAAACATTTACATGAAGCTGGAAACAGTTCATATTTGACCCATTTTGAATAAAAGTAGCATGTATTTAATAAATACTGTGTGGTATTTATTTCATTTTCATTTAATAAACAAGAATATGTTCAGATAAATTAAGTTTAACATGTGAAAGATGTAATATAGCTTTAATATATTATTATTATGCACCTGTTAGACGTCCTATCTTCGTTCTGACTTTGTACTGAAAATTAAAAAAATAATAATAATAATAATTACAATAAATGAGGCAGGCTAGGATTTCTTGGTTTGGCACAAACCATGTCAATTTTTTTACAGTGTAACCAAAGGCATTTTGTGCACAACATGACCCCAAAAGGACAGTCAAGCAGTTAATATTCATCCATTTAAAAACAAAGAACAACAGTATTGTGATTATCAGAATGCATCTTAGGTCAAGTGAAGCAGTTCATTGTCAAATTGTCGACAAAACACAGCACAGGAATAGTTGTATGGAACTCAGCGTACAGTACTATTAAAGGGCCTGTGTCGCTGTGGCAGAGAGGTGACAGTTTCCATCAGGTGGGTGAAAACCTGGGTAAACAATCTGTTTCCTCACTCATTGCTTCCGTTATTGTATCTAAAGGAAGAGGTGGGTTTCCCTGTTTGACACTGTGCTCCAAACATGCTGCAGTTTTTAGGGGGGAGGAGGGGCGAGCAGGGCTTGGGAGGGGTGCTGCTGTCAGGCGAAGGGGCTGTCTGACTTTAAGACAGAGGTGTCGGCGTCGTGGCAACCCTTGCCGTTCATGTGTTCTGTGTGGCTGTCGATGCTGTAGCAACCCTGTACCTCCGTGATGGAGGAAGCTGTGTAGGAGGCTGAACGCAGGGCGTCTGAGTGGTTTCCTACGCTGCTGCCAAACTGGATTTGATACTGGTTCCAGTGCCTCCTCAGAACTGCTTGGACCTAACCAGAGAAACCACATTTCACGTATTAACACAGCTACGCTGCTTAATGCATTTAAGAATATTTTAAAATATATTCTAAAAAAACAACAACAACAAACAATGTATGTACTGATACAAAAATATTCCCTGTCAATCATCCTTTATGCTCCACTAGAAGTGTGTGGTGGTTTCTGCAGATCAGTAGTGTCTGTCTGGGTGTCTGCAAACAGCGTTTAGGCCCCACATGGTGATGTAACCCCCAGCCAATAAGAGCTGGGGGTTACTAGTGTGCTGGTTGTGTCTTTATTTGTGTTTTAGAACGGAACTGCCAGAAAACAATCACGAGCTTTGTAAATTTGCAGACTTTTAACATCCATAAAAGAGCTATATAGCACACTAAAGGAAAAAGTATAATAGGTCCCCTCTAACAGCACGAGTTAAGGAGTTATTCTGTGGCTCTTGAAAGAAACTATTGATCAGTGACCTGAATTATTGATAGTAATCAGTGTATAACGCATGGCCCCAGCAAAGCCCTGAAGGACTGGGCCTCTGAAACATTCCACCGGTTCACCATCCTGCTCAGCGGGTCATGCAGAGGAAGCTGCCTCCTCTGTCCCTGATCACAAAGGGGAAGTGTGGATGACTGTGTGCATGTGTGCATGCAGGTCTAAAAAAACACATTGAAAGGGAATAACCCCATCTTACTTCTCCGTTGAAAAAGCAGAAGATGGTGGCCACCAACAGACCCTGAAATTCAGAGAATGAAACACATGAAAAGACAGATGATTAAAATGCAAGTAGCTGGTCTGAATCAGGTCTAAGCTGCTGTGAAGCAGGAAAATAAAATGGAATAGATTTGGCCATGCTGGGAAAGCTCAAGTTGATCAGATAACACCACCAACATCCAACTGATTTCAGCCCCCTTTCAGCTCAGCAGATAATTCATGCCTTCCTTCCTGCTGTTCTTCCCTGCTCTACAACATAAACAAAGCCTGGTCAGAGGCCAGTAGGAATGCTCTGCGTTCGCTGAAAGCTAAGATGTGGTTTACGTCCAGGCAACAATTCATTTTAGTAAAACAAATGTCTCTGGCACTGGAGGAGGGAGCCGCTAGCATGTCACCAGGTTTCATAATAAATACATGTTACAAGGACAACAGGACTTCATAAATAGCACAGAGACACTGCAGTACAGCAGGCCGTAAACTCTGAATAACACTCTAAAAATATACTCATGCATGCATTTAAAAAGCATGACATGATGTTCAGGTATTTATGTATTTATACGATACAAATGTTTTCAGACGCAGACTACAGCTCACTCAGTCACAACTACGACGTCTAGGTGCTGTTTCGTCTGGACAAAATACCACCAGAATACCAGAAATTCAAAATGTCAACCTAATAAAATGTAATCAAAATAAAGCTTATCAGAAAAGAAGGATATCCAAAAGCTTATTGGAGCTCCCACCTTAAAAGGATGGACTGAAAGGAAAACGGCAGAGACTTTCTAAGGTGTAATGACCCTTTGAGTAAACAGCAATCAAGAGATGATTGATTTGAATTTTGAATGAAATCTGAACATATTCCACCCGATCGGTGCTTTGCTATCACGGAGTCAAAAGTCATTGGTTGCACAGCTTACAAAATAAATCCTTCCTCTGGCTCTTGAAGTTGTGCACAGGTCAACAGGTTGTGTGAATTATATAAAAAAATAATAAATCACATTGAATCATCATTTTGTATTGTCCATAAGAATATATATATATATATATATAAATGATTTGGAGCAGTGACAAGGACACAATGGAATTGATAATTATCTTTAAAGCTCTGAAGTTAGTTATGTTTGATTCTCAAGCAAAAATCCAAGATGATTTATTTGTTTAGTACACTCCTGATTAAAATCTTAAGACCAGTTAAAAAATTGCAAGAAAGAAAATGCAAAAAGAAGAAATGAGAGCAAGAGACCAAATGTTTTGAGCAGGCAATTTATTGAAAAGAACAATTTAACTGAAATAGGCTGTTCATCAGCTGATCAAAAGTTTAAGACCACATCCTTTAAAAGCCCAAATCTGTGCAAAAATTTGGATTCCATGTCATTTTCTGTCAAGTAATCACACTGTCAAGACCTCTTGATGGGAAAAGCAAAAAAAACTCACTGCCTTGGAACGTGGCAGGATTGTTGAGCTGCATAGACAAGGCCTCTCACAGCGTGCCATCGCTGCTGAGGTTGGACGCAGTAAGACAGTCATTTTGCATTTCTTAAAAGATCCTGAGGTTTATGGAACAAAAAAATCAAGTGGTAGACCCAAAAAAATCTCACCGGCACCGAGCCGGAGGATCCGAACGGCTGTCCGTCAAGACACGGGACGATCCTCATCCCAAATTAAGGCCATTACTGGTGCTGACTGCAGCCAAATAACCATCAGACGGCATCTGCAAAGGAACGGCTTCAAAAACAAAAAACCTCTTCAAAGGCCACGTCTCCTTCAACGCCACAAAATTGCCCGTTTGGCCTTTGCAAGGGAGCACCAAACCTGGGACGTTCAAAGTTGGAAGAAAGTTTTATTCTCTGATGAGAAAAAATTGAACCTTGATGGTCCTGATGGCTTCCAACGCTACTGGCATGACAAGGAGATGCCACCTGAGATTTTTTTCAACACGGCACAGCGGAGGGGGCGCCATCATGATCTGGGGTGCTTTTTCCTTCAATGGAACAATGGAGCTCCAGGTTGTGCAGGGCGTCAAACAGCAGCTGGCTATGTGGAGATGTTGCAGCGGGCATCCCTCATGACTGAGGGCCCTCGTCTGTGTGCTGATGACTGGGTTTTTCAGCAGGACGATGCTGCAATTTACAACGCCCGTCTGACAAAGGATTTTTTTCAGGAGAATAACATCACTCTTTTGGATCATCCTGCATGTTCCCCTGATCTAAATCCAATTGAGAACATTTGGGGATGGATGGCAAGGGAAGTTTACAAAAATGGACATCAGTTCCAGACAGTGGATGCCCTTCGTGAAGCCATCTTCACCACTTGGAGCAACATTCCTACAAGCCTTTTGGAAACACTCGCATCAAGCATGCCAACACCAATTTTTGAAGTGATCAACAATAATGGTGGAGCTACTCATTACTGAGTCTGTTTTTGAGACTTTAATTTCTGTTTTAGGGTTTTTTTTGAGCTATGGTCTTAAACTTTTGATCAGCTGATGAACAGCCTATTTTAGTTAAATTGTTCTTTTCAATAAATTGCCTGCTCAAAACATTTAGTCTCTTGCTCTCATTTCTTCTTTTTGCATTTTGAAACTCTACTTAGAACCTTCTTAAGATACAACAGTGCAAAACGTAAATTCTTGCAATTTTTTAACTGGTCTTAAGATTTTGATCAGGAGTGTATTATGAGTAATTTATGTTTCTACTTTGGTTTCTTGTCAGCGTGTTTGGGCTGGGCATATTATCTATGCATGACACAATAATAATGAATATCATAAGAAAATGAAAACCATGCAACTCAAACCTTAACATTGGCCATCGTCTCACCTGGTAATGCATCAGTATGTGCATGATGTAGTCGTATATTTCGGAGGAGACTCGTCCCTCGGGCTTGTAGGGAAGCAGGACATACTGAATTCCCAGAAGAGGCACCAGGATGAGGGTGGCTCTCACGGCTTTCATGTAGAGACTAGACTCCGCTTGGTGGGTCACCTTCAGTTTGGTGATGAGCACTCGCACAATGTTTAGCAGAAAGAACAGATTGACCTAGGGCGGATAGCAGCAGAGAGGACATCGATAAATCAGTATAATATTCAGACTGTTAGCTGCTGGTTAAAGATTTACTTAGGATAAACTGTAAATTCATCTTCATAGCTTAAAAATACATGCCAATAAATATTATAAATAAGCCTGGGCAGAGAGTTAAAGGTAGAAAGAACATGATGATATTTTATGATGGCTTCAGGTTGGAAATTATCTATGTATCTATCTATGACAGTCTCTATAAATAATAATACATAACCTAGGACTGTCAAAGTTAATGCAATAATAATGTCTTAATGTAAATTAATTTTCATGTCATTAATTTCTTTAATGCATTGACACAATCACTATTGTGGAGGCTGCAGCAGGCTCGGTTTTAAAGCTAGTAAAGATACTGGTAGCTCTAGTTTTGTAATGAGCTTTGCTGCTTGGTGTTTCTCCTCACTATATGTGTCCTTTTCGTAGCTTCCTCTTGGATGTACGCTCATGATCTGGCACCTGGTTGCTACGTTTTTATTAGGGCTGTCAAAGAATAATGATAATAATGCATTATGCAAATTTGTTCTAACGTCATTAATTTCTTTAAGGCATTAACGCCATTGTGTATATGAAAGTCGAAAACTTAAGGATTAACCAACCATGTCATACTAGCTTGTGTGATGGAGGTTTAATAGTGCGAGGATCAAGTGGGCTGTTGGCATGTTTTTGCCATGTTGATTCAAGCATATTTTTTATGCTAACGCAGAACCTGTGAGGGTTTCTTGACAATATTTGTCATTGTTTTGCGTTGGTCATTGCTTTCCAATAATAAATATACACATACATTTGTATAAAGCAGCATATTTGCCCGCTCCCAAGTTGATAAGATTGTTACACTTGACAAATCTCCCTGAAGGTACATTTTGAACAGATAAAAAATTCATTTGCAATTAATCATGATTAACTATGGACAATTGTGATTAATCACAATTAAATATTTTAATCAACTGTCAGCACTAATATATAATAGATATGGTTACACCTGACAGACCCTGACTCTTAGTATTTTTAAGTGAAACAGAAAGTTATCTGTCACATCATTCCCTTCCAGCACTGCCCATTATGAGAAAGGTTTCAACAAAAAAAAATCCATTATGAGCTAAACAACGGCAAGACTTTTTTTGGGCCTGAAACCTGGTTTTAGCACTGCAAATTTAGTCCTGCGAGAGTCTTAAGGGACCAGCTTTCTCTGAAGCATGCCCAGCTGTACTGATTAGGTGAATTCCTAGAATGCAACATGGGCCTGGGGACCAGTGGGTGGACCCTCGCAGGGGCAGATGCATTGATTTCGCAAGATAAACGCAATTATGCATGCTATGAAACCATGTTTCAGACCCCCCACAGTGTGCACTCAGAAGAAGGCAAAAACAGACTCCAACAGAAACAGACATTTTTTTGTTGTTGTTCATTGCGCAATAAAAACAGCCAACCAAGAGAAATATGGAACAGATCAGTCAGGATTGTGATTTACTTTGCTGTAACTGACACTTCTTACCAACAGAGCAGCACAGATGGGACCATGGATGATGTAGAGGAGGGATGTTTTGGAGCTGATCCAACAGCTGCAGCAGAGAAGAGAGGGACATCAGTGCATCACATCTGACAGCTGAGCAGATAAATGTGTTTAACGACAAATGAATTCGCATCAGCTTAAATGTGGATTTGATAAAAAAAAAAAAAAAAAAAACTATCAGCGAGATTGAAAGCTGAACTTTGCAAGGTGCAGATTTCTAAGCAGGGTATTGATATTTTTTTCATTTGATTGTTATCCATATTATTCACTGCTATTATAATTATTGTTTCATTTAATATATTTTAATATTTGTCATAAACTGTAGTAGTAACTTTAATAGATCATGTACTCAGATGCTTACTTGTCGTTGTAGTAGTAACTTCGAGCGATGGCGTGTATGGAAGCTGGAATGAGGGGAAAGCCTGCAAAATAAAATACAATGAATTATAGTTGCAGTTTAAGTTAAATATTCATGTAGTCACACATCCTGTTAAGGTTCTCTTTATGATATTCAGAACATTAATATAGCACTAAATATCTATATATATACTATAAGGAGTAATGTCTACCTGAGCAGAGAATGAAGTCACTCTCCCTACGTGTGTCACTTTAAATTCAGCTGTTAGGCTACATGACTTTCAAGTTTTTATGTTATTTATAGTCATGCGGTGTGCAGAATAATCACAGCCAAGCAGTCGTAAGCAATTAAAATCTTGGATCTCAGACTCCAACACCACTCTTTATTAAATATCCAGGATTTAAAATAAGGGAAATCATGCAAATGAACAAAAAAAAAAAATGAGACCCGACCGAGGCTGGACTGAAGGCTGAGCCTGCTCTATCGGCCCTATGGATGCAGAAAATTGCCGGATGATCTGGGTACTTTATCACTCAGCGGTGGAGCCATTTTGGCTCCATGCACCACCGAGCAACTCTCATAGGAATGAACGGGAGCCTGCCTACAACGCTGTATCCGGTTCTCTTTATACATCCATGCACCGGCTCAGCCGTTGCCATGTGCAGGCAATAGAAATACTCTGAAATCCAAAAAACACTGTACTGTCCTGATAGCTAAACCATAGTGAAAGTAGGTGTAGCAAACTTTGTTTTCTCTGTTTTAATAAACTCAAATTCAGAGACTAACTCCAGCTCTTTATTCGCAGCCGAGAGCGTGACAGCCATTGACACGTAATCTTGACTTACCCCAGCCTAAAAGATAGTACCACATCAGGTGCTGCTTCTCAGCAAACACAGCCACCACGATGAGAGTGTGCAGGTATATTCCCTCACACAGCATCCAGAAGTAATTGCAGCCAAACAGGTACAGATGAATGAACTGGGACACTTTACAGCTCGTCTGAGGAGGAAAAACACACATAACGAAAGTGGAAAGTGGCTGTTTTTTTCTGCTTCTGCTATTTCCTTGTGCAGTACTTTAACAGTGAAACACATAACACTAAACTCACCGGATTTCTCTGCACCAGCTCCTGGTTGTTTGCCACTGCTGTCAACCAAATGATGGTGATTACAGAGTTCAGGACGAAAGAGAAGAAGAGGTTTTTATGAAGCGTGATCCTTTGGCAACTTAAACTCCTGCAAGAAGAGAAAGGCGACGTCACATAACAACACTCATTCATGCTCATTCACTCATGCATTCAATGGGACATTTCTGTCTGTACAGCATGCTGGGATGAGGTCTGTTGACTCACTTGAAATGGAAGAATATCCCGAGGGAGATGAAGAGGGAGGTCAGTGACAGGCCATGTCCGATGAGAGCTAAGTAGAAAAGATTCATTGCGGTCTGGAAGGAAAAAACAGACAGATTAGATTAACTGGATCTCCTAATGATGACTCACGTTAGTGAGGCAATACAAATATGCTCCTGAAGAGAACTCACAGATTGTAGTCCTACAGTAAACCCCCAGTTTATGTACAGATGACATTCAAATATGTTATATATAATATTTAACTTTATTCAAATAGCTACTGCCAGATTTTGCTATGGATATTCATAGTCACCAGATAATGTTGTAATATAATGATTCTTTCATAGAGGAATCCAGATTTCCCACTGATCAACACTTTGGTCCAAACCAAGGTACAACATTTTTACGGCAATGACCAGATTTCCATTTGCTGTGAATGATTATAGACTCCAGATGATGAATTTGAATGTTTTAAAAAAAGAAACAGCTGCTATGCTATCTTTCAGTTTGTTGCAAAGTCAGTTTTCAAGCTAGAGTGAAGATACTGGTATATGAAACTAGAAAGCCTAAGAAATCCATTGGTACCAACCATGAGAGACTTTTATAGCTCTAATGAGCCCAGTTGTATTCATGAGTGATGACATTAATCCCAATAGGAGCCATTTCATTGTAGTGAGACCATTTTTTGAAACTTGACCTAATTGTATAAAATGACCTGTGGTGACCTCTAGGATAATTACAGCCTCATGAAACTTTACAGCCACAAACTAGAGACCTACTACTACTACTACTACTACTACTACTACTACTACTACTACATCCTGGTAACTAGAGACCTAGAGCATTCAGAGGATGGATGGCTGTCCTAGCTTCACTGCTACTACTACTACTACTACTACTACTACTACTACTACTACATCCTGGTAACTAGAGACCTAGAGCATTCAGAGGATGGATGGCTGTCCTAGCTACACTGACAATAAGAGGGTTTCTGAGCAGTTTCCAGAACAGAAGTGCTCACTATTCACCGAAAAATGCAATTATTGTGGAAATCTCAAAATGTCAAAAGTTTTTGAAACCATATCAGAGCATGATATTTCCTGTGGTGTTCCTCAAGGTCTTGGTGTCTTAATGTGGTGTTTTGGAGGGATTGCTGATCATTTTAATCAATTCTCAACTGGTAAAAAAATGTTAAATTTAGGTATGAACCCTGAAATTGCTGCAACAATTTATGAGACATAACACAGCATAATACTATACTGATATACTTACAGTATATCATCATGTTATATGCTCTCATCCACTTTAACAATTTATTTTAACTAAGTAATTAAATTATTAATTAATTTTTAGCTTTTTAATATGAACAACTTGTTTTGATTTAGTTTCAGCCTCGTCTTTTCCCTGTTTCTATATGATCAAAGGTATGTAACTGTCTACTGTGAAATGGACATAAATGGCTTTTAACTGTCCTCTCATCACTGCTAATGTACTGTAACTGCCCAGATATCTATTAACCTGTCAGTGCTAACAGCATCTCACTTTTGTTTTCTCTATGCATTCACATTAATGCAGAGCTAGCTCTGACTAATTTGGTGCCTTTGGTGAGATTTTAGCTGGTGCTCCTCCACCTCACCTCCAAACATTTTGTGTGTGTGTGTGTGTGTGTGTGTGTGTGTGTGTGTGTGTGTGTGTGTGTGTGTGTGTGTGTGTGCTCCCACAGTGCTGGTAGTCATTACTAACATAATGACCTTGATTGTGAGGCACCCCTTTTTCTCAAAACTCCTTTTTTGAAAAATATCAAAATGATGAAGATGAAGATCAAATCTAGCTTTAATTTAAACATTAAACAACAACAACAACAATAAAATCTGACCAGAATGCACCAGTAACACACTGTCTTACTAAATCATCCCAGGGTGGTGTTTGCAGCATATGACCAGTCACAAACATGGACAAATCCACTGGCATATTTTACAAATGAAAAGCAAACTGCAATATTAGACAAATACAAAGAAGTTAAACACATAATCCAGACTAATAATAACATGGTTGAAGCTTCCAAATGCAGGAAGAACAACTGGGACAATCAACAATTATAGTCTGGATTATGACTGTATCTTTTCACCCTCTGTAAATGATGGTGGATCATCTGACTGGCAGTAGAATTGCTGTAATTTGAAGGCTGTTGCATGTTTCAGTTTTTAAGGTAATACAATGGCATCATATCTTTGGACTGTGATGAATCAGTTGGTACCAAATGTCATGCTAGCTTACTGCAAAAGGCTAAATATTGCTACAAAGCTGAGCTGTCCTTACTTCGTGGCAAACAGCAGTGTTATGGCCCGGCTGATTGTGCTCCCTTCGGCACTTGGTGCCCTTTGCACAGTGTGTGATTTACATATACCTAGCGGCGGCACTGATTTAATACCAATTCTAAAGTGACCTACCACTCTGCCTTCATTGGTGTGTTCATTGCAGCGGGTGTAGTTGGTCCATGTCCGGTTGCTCTCCGGATGCAGGAACCAATGACCACTGTCGGTGCAAATCTTGGTAACCATCTCTGCAGGAACAAATGATACAAAGACATGAAAACAAACCAACTTCCACGTACACTGGTAACTCTGACATAACACATAAGAACAGCTCAATCCTGTATCTGTCTTAAGAGGATATTTCTTGGTATTTATTATTTGCAGCAAAGCAGGTGGAAGACCTCGGGGCCAAGTCAAGAAAAAAGTTCCCCTAAGAAAACACAACCAGACATTAATACACTTGGAACTGCTGAGAGCAGTGATTAAAGGGAGTGAATCCAATTAAACGTCTGCATATCCTGTTGAGGGATGTGCTGTACTGAAGTTATGGCTCAGAATCTTCCACCAATTAAAACTAATTTACTCTGATAAACACATTGATGCACACATGGAAACACAAATAATTCATCTGTGTAAAAGCATGCATCATAAAGAAGAAGAAGAAGAAGAAGAAGATCTACCTTTATTAGATCCAAAAAGGGGAAATTAAAATTAAATTTATTTAAAACAAAAAAAGGGTCAGACCCGAAACACACACATGCACATGCATCAATGGAGAGATGTCAGAGTGAGGGGGCTGCCCCTGGCAAGGGCCCGGGGGGGGGGGGGGGGGGGGGCCCTCGCGGGGGGCCCCCGGGGGGGCGCGAAGGGGAAAAAGGGGCCCCCCCCCAGCCAGCACAACCCCATTCTTGGTCGACCGGGGGGGGAACGGGCGGCCCCCCGTCCCCAACCCAACCCCCCACACACAGAGCCAGCCCCCCCCCCCCCGCGCCGACCCCCCCCCCCACAAAAAACTCAGTTTAACACACATAATACTCGCACTGCAACATATGCAACATTTCTACAAGCATGTATAGATTCAATTTAGATGTTTTTATTTTTCTTAATGTGGACGTGTTTGCATTCAGGCAGAGTAAGTGACATATTATATTAAAAGTCAGCTGAAGGCAGTTGTTAGCTATGTTGTTACGATGTTCCGTTACATTATTGAGTTACACTGTTGAATTACACTGTTGAGTTACCTTAAGTTATATTGTTAAGTTACATTGTTACATTACAATGTTATGTTACAATGCTCCGTTACATTGTTAAGTTACATTAAGTTATATTGTTACATTACGTTGTTACTGATACACTGATGTTACTATGTTGTTACGTTGTAATGTCGCTACATTATGTTGTTTTGCACATGTATGTTTTGCATATGTACATTTTGCTTTTTTGTCTAACCTTAACCAAGTAGTTCTGTTGCCTTTCGCAACAGACACAAGGGTGATACAAAACATATGTATTAATAATAATAATAATAATAATAATAATAATAATAATAATAATAATCTTATGGGTTTTTTTTGTGTGGGGGGGGGGGGGGGTCAAGAAATGTTGAAATTCAATGTCTATGGTTTGTGGAAATGCACAGTGCCAACATTTTTTTTTTTTCTTTTTAGCTGTGGGAAGTGTAGGATCCTGCATTTTTTGGAGTTTGACCCAAAGTAAAGGTCAGGATATATCTGCCTCTGCTGCTTTGATTTTGACCATTATTTCATTGATCTGTGTTTGAAAGTTCTCCCAACTTTATGGAAGCGTAAAACATACAACATTACAACACTGCTGGAGCACCACTTAAAACCAAACATGCTTGATGAAAATGAACCTTTAGAGCTACAGTACGCCACAGATCTTACCGGAAGGATCAAAATCCTGGAAGTAGTCGGGGCAGTGCTGCTCTGAGTTAACACCCGCCTTGGTGTCGTCCCAACACAGCCAGCCATCCCAAGTGCGATTACACATGGGCTCTAAAACCACAGGAAAGATGTGTCAGCAAGAATTTTCAAATAAATAATTAATAATTGCAGTTACAAAATGTTTTAATTTATTAATTATTTAGAAAAGAGGTACTACAATAATCAGCTTATCCAGTCTCATGAATGTGTCCAGAATCCAGATGTTGTACAAGTGTAAAATATTGCCGTGTATTCCAACTACTCAGCCTAGACAGCTGTAATGTTCAGAAACATGAACGGTAACAAGCTACCTTGTCTGCCTTGGGTATCATCCTTCATTATCTTTTGATAGCACTCAAACTGTGCTGTAACTATCTTGTTCCTGGTGAGGCCCATGTCATGGTAGACGTTGGTTGGATGCTGCTGCTGGGTTTCATTCACCTCCAGGCTTGCCTTCACAAAAAACTGCAAGGATGGAGAGACAGGGCGAATAACTTTTTTCACTTCTTGTTTTAATGAGGAGAGGTCTGTCTCACAGAAGACACAAGCATAAACTAGAGCTGTTCAAATACAGATACCAGTATTGGAAATGTGTTTGATCGGGCGTCAGCGAGTACACCAGTCTATGCACTGATCCAATACCATAATTTATTAACCCAGAACAAAATCAACTTGTTTAACCTGACATCAGTTTTTCTTCGCCGCTCCACACAGACTCCTTCACTGTGCTGTTGCCCTGGATGTATGATGGCTGCCACTGGCAACTACTGTTTTAGAGCAGTGAGGAAACAGCATAGAAGCAAAGCAACAAAACTCATGTTTGTTTGACAACAACTGCTGCCACCATTTTGGTCTGAAAACGCTTCATATATTGATAATATTTCATTGTTCAGCACAGGTCATTTTGGTAGAATATGACAATGCAATAGAAATAATTTTGTTTTACTTTTCACAGCTCTTTATAGGCAAACATTTTAGTGGTGTCCGGTAGTCGCTTTCAGTCCAGAATGGTGGAAGCGTAGCTCTGAGTGCTGGGTGCTGATGTTGCAATGCTGCAAACTATTGACTTTCATTTATTCTGCCTTGGCTCTTTGGTCATGGTGGTCAGAGTGAGGAAAATGTCAGCCATTTGGCAGTATTGACAATGGACAAACTGTAGGAGAAAATATTGGAAAACACATTCTAACAATGAGATAAATTTCACAAAGATGGCCCAAAAGTGACGAAGCACACTATATTTATTGCACTGATATCAGATCAGTACTCGTATCGGCCATAAATAGCTTTGGAACATCTCTAGCATAAACACTACAGAGCAATCTAACTCAGCAGATAAAATATTTTAAAGTCAATGGCAACTGAGCTTCATTCCAGCAAAAGTATTTGCGTGCGAGCATAAGCCTGGACTCAATTTAGGTCCATTATATCCTACTGAGAACACCAGGAAAATGGAGTCTAACATACACAAACTTCCATTAAATCAATTTGTGCTCCATGGAAAATATGATATCTATGCAGAAGTATTGTTATCCAGATATGTCCAGCTTATTTATCACACAGCAGAGACCTGAAGCAGCTTTTAAATCCTTCAAGAAATCCCCTACATAAACTGAAACTGACATAAATAACTGACATAATAAGTCTAAATAGGTCAAATTAGGTCAGAGTTGAAATGTAACCTATAGTATTTCTTTTCAGAAATACAAATCTGTATTAAAGCGTTATTATCACTTTTATTACGATTGGAGCTTGAAACCAAGCAAGGAGCTTGGCTTAGCTCGAGAGGAGTTGTAGCGTTGATTCATATATGTTCACAGCTTTAGTCTGATAGCACTGAAAGGGTTAACATGCGCTGACTGATTGGGTTTTACGACCCAGGTCGCGAGGTGGGTCAGACCAGGGTCGATTTCAATGTTGCTAACAACCTTGACATCTATTTGGTTGTAAATGGGGGTTGCACAGTCGTGACACAATTGACACAGGTCACCGTAGCTCAAACAAATGGTGCGACACATTTCATATTTTTAAAATTACCTTTTTTACTTTCTTAATTTTCCATATAAACGATAAATAATAAACAATAACAATTTCTTCCATTATCCAACAGCTGCCACATGCCCAGATGGAAAACTTTAGTAGGGCTGCTATAGGTAGCAAATCTTTGCTGGGAAGGTGGAGTGAGTGGAGCCTCTATTATCATATTCAATAGCACAATGTAATCTAATATATGATAGATGAGTTAGACAGAGGAAAACGATGAGTGTTGACTGATACTGTAAATCCATGTGTTGTCCATATGTTTTTCCATACATTAGGACATATTATATATGATATGCTATGTGTACTATATTTACACCATATTATCCCAAAAGCATGCATCATTCTGTGACATGTTATATTTGTGCACACATTGATGATGCCGCTATCATCCCCTCTCTCTGTAATGCTCCAGACCTGTAACACGCCGCCCATTCCAGCACCTGTGCTAAGAGGTATCCATTGCTCCCGGGTTGTGACCCAGGTCGTATCTGAACTTATGACCAGGTATTAATACGTGTTGACTAGTTTGGTTTGAACAAACTGACCATGGGTCAGATAACCCTGGTCAAACCCTGATCACTGGTGTGAAAGAGGTAAAAGAGGAAAGGAGATGCTCACCCACACAGGTTTTTTCAGTACGGTAGATAAGCAAATGTACCTGATATGATATCCATAATTTTTCATGAAGTTTCATGCTGTACCATGAAATCAGTATACCATTGTAACCCTACCAAGTATAGACAAATCTGATGTATTCACACAAGTAAATTTATTATTGAAGTATATTTTGTGTGTGTAATTTCAGTATTTGCTTGATTACATGCAGGATGTCCTACCTTTGTTAGATTACACAGCAGCAGGAGGGCCACCATCCCGCTCTGCCCGATGCTATCCATTTTCCTTTTGGCCATGTCAGAGCTGGTCGATGATTTCCCAGCTGCAGATCTGTAATGGAGAATAAAATATTAAGTACCGTCATTAAAGCAAAATAAAATCCCCTCATAAAGGCCTCTTCACAGTGCGATTTATCTCTTCCCCTGCTGATAGCTATTTCACTCAGTGTCTCCAATCTGCTGAAATGTTGCTTCTGTATTTGCCATCACAGTCAATTAAGCTGGAAACAGACCATAAGATTACAGCCCACACATTATGACTTAAACAAAGCATACACAGATTGTGCCATTCAGTGTTTTTGGGCAGTTCTTTTCTCAAAAAGTGATGCCAACGGTCCAGATTCTAGTCGGAAACGTCAAACATGTTCAACATCATTTTAATGGCAATGGTAAGCAGCAACTGGATCAGCAACAATTAACAATTATAATCCTTAAACACAACAAAATGTATGATTTTATCCCCCGGCTGTCATCCGCAACTGCTCCAGAGTAGCCACAACATGGATCTAACTTGATCCATAGTAATCCCGACTCAAAAACCATAATACACGCAAGTCTACCCCATGGATGTATAAAGAGAACAGTGTTGGAGGCCCCGTTCATGCCCATGAAAGCTGCTCAGTGGCGAATGATGCCAAAATGGCTCAACTTCCGCCTGGAAAAGTGCCCGAATCTTTCGGTGATCTCCTGCATCCATTGGATGGATGAACATGCGAAGTAGCATTCGCTCTGTCACATGACACGGTCACATGGCTAAATCACGGGGTCCCACTGTCACACTGTCGTCACGGTCTGGGTCTCATCCACATGAACAGAGGATGGAAATAACTCTGGATTTTGCTATTGGGCATTTACAACTTTTAGGACCTAATGATTTAAATAACGACTATTGGAGTGTTAGTACGGTAGAGTTGATTTATCTTAAAACAAAATTATCCTCTGAGTTACTGACATCTCTTTCCCAAAGCAGGTCTATGAGAAGAAGTCTTTTTGGGCCCAAGGTGACAGACACAGAAGTTGCAGTACCACGGTTTCGCCACTACTAAAACTTGGATCAACAACCGGTGCTCTTCCTGGGGGCTTGGTCTACCCTTTTACAAGCAGCATAGCATGCAATCAACGACTGTACGTGCAGTTTTAGCTGTAGTTTAAGCTTGGAAATACCAACACTGCTGGCAGCTGCTCGGAGACGACAAGGCTCCAGCTCAGCTCTGATTGGTTGTTGTTGTCGGGTCTGTGAAATCTTGCAGATGCCATGAGAAGCACCAGAGGACACAGAGGCAAATGATTTTTTCAGATGACCTGTCTCATGCACTACTGTAAGGATATAGAGACTGTTTTATAAAAATAACTTTTTGCTTCAATCTTGCCGACTGCTGCTTTAAATGTACTGACAATGGTAGTAATTCAGCTTGGTGATCAAAGATCACAGCGGACAGAGGGGCCGACAGTGCTAACCACTGCACCACCATGCAGCCCTCCTTTACACCATACATTCTCAAATGTGTTTTAAATTGGTCAGTGGGTGTGTAACACATTTTATTAAAAAAAAAAACCAAACTGGTGTCTCATCAAAGCAGAATCCCAGGAAGGTGTTTGTGGTAAAGCCGCAGGCCACTGGGATTTCATGTCACATCTGCTGCATAGTAGATGAGACAAAATTCAAATGGGAACATATCCCCTGGGTTTTGCTTTGCAAAACGGTGGGTTGTGCTGATGCTCAGGCAGCTTTAGATAGTTTAAAAGCAGCAGTGGGTAGAATTCGAATGATAAAAAAAAAACATTTTTAAAAAATGTATCTCCTCAAATGTTTTCAGAAAATAAATAAATGAGAACGTTTATGACCTGGCAGCCATCTTGAGATCAGTTGAAGAAATACCAAGCTACAAGATGTAACTACAGTAACTACAAGATGTTTCTGAAAACATTTGAAGCAAGACATAGGCATTACATGAACAAAATATTGATTTATATTTGATCAGCGCTGCCTAGTTTGAATGAACAGCCAAAATCTCTCTGAAATGACCTGTGATTCACAGGCTACACTGCTTAAAGCCTGAAAACAGCCATGAGGAGGTGCAGATGTCTAGTTTTTCTTTGCCACAAACATTCTGCTTTCAGCAACTTCAAGCCTGCCTGCACTTAATGGGTAACTATCACAGCATTACAGGTCTGCAAAAAGGTAACCGTAAAACAGGTTGTTAGCATTGTTAAAATACCTGATACAAATCCCAGGTTTGTAACAAGCTTTTTTGTTCCCTCAAGCAGCTGAGAAACAATGAGACACAGGAGGGATGGGAGAGAGAGAACCTGAATCCAGGATGACACACATGTAGGTACAAGGCCCTCAGGACTGGATTAAATCTCATTCAGAGGTGAAATTTAACAATGTCTTTTCATACCCCAAAGGAACGAGGTCATCACTTTTTTATGCATTTGCAAACTCTCAAGTCTAATTAAATTAGGTGGAATGGGACAGCAAGACAGACTCTGCAACAGGAAATTAGTCAATTGCAAGATGGGAGCATTCACAAGGTGCAGCACCTTCAACTTTAAGCACACAAATATTAGTTTTCTACCAATGATGAGAAATTGACGTTTTTGTTGCCATAACCTGTATGGATCGAAAGGATGAAGGTCATGGGTGGAAATATTCAATAACCTGAGAGAGACAGCTCCCCTCCACTACAGCGTCGGTGATCGGTGAATTTTAATAAAGTGGTGGACAGATTTCCACAGAAGCTGGTGAGGGAGAAACATTTTAAAATTGGACAACCCACACTGTCACTGAGTGTTTATGACACATTAGTCAGGCTCAATGCTCACCGGTACTCACCGGTCAGCAGTACCTGCACTTCTACATTTTACTCATTGGCGTACTGTGACATAACGGCCGCATTAACATAAACAATGTGTAAACAAAGTGGTGAGCATCTAGACGAGCCAACGCACGTCACAAGGTGGGGGGTGTGAAAATGACACCGCTGTAATCTATCAATACAATATGTCTGTCAATGAATGACAGAACATTACTTAGAGGTTTTATGAATCTGCTTTTTTGATTTACTGAATATGATTTTACAGGGCAAACACTTAATATGTTCAGTCGAAGGCTGTGATATGTGTAAATAATAAAGTAATTATTCAACTAGCTTTTTTATTAATTTATTAATTAAATTCAAGCTTGTTTGGAGTTATCAATAGCAATAGCTTAACAATAATGGTGCAAAATGGTGTAAAGTTGCATAGTTTTAAAGCTTCTTTTTCTTTCAGCATGTTGTAATTCAAGTGTTCTGGGAGAAAACTAGACTTCTGTACCTCCTCACAGCTCTGTTTTCTGGCTTTAAAACATCTAGACTGTGACATGAGACTTTGGCCAATCACAGCTCATTTCATTGAGAGACAGAGAGCGTTCCTATTGGCTGTGCTCTGGCCATGTTGCCCACTGATCTCAACATGGCTGCCGGGTCACAAACTTTCCCATTTTACAGCTAAACAGTAACTACAAGATGTTTCTGAATCATCTGAGGTGAAGAATAAACATTACAGTAACAGAATATTGATAAATCAGCGCTGCCTAGTTTGACTGTTTGATCTCTCATAGACGGCAGCTGGATGGAAGACTCCAGGTCAGCTCTGATTGGTTGTTTTCCTCTGGTCTGTGAAATCTTGTAGATGCCATTAAGGCCACTGGAGGATACTAGAGGACACAGAGGCACATTTCTTTCTTCAGATTACCTGTCTCGGGCACTAATTTCAGGATATAGTGACCGTTATATAAAAATAACCTCTGTTAATCATATCTGCTCTAATCTCACCTACTTCAGCTTTAAGTAAAAAAACATTCACATTTTCTTGATGGAGGTGGTCAAACCCAGTATCTCCTGGTATGTTTTATTCATTGCTGAAGTTCAGAAAGTGTCACTGTATAGGACTCTGCTCCGAAAACCTGAATGAAGCGCTCACACACCTCAGCTCTGCAGGTATACCTGCCTGTCTGGCTGCTGCTGATTCCCTTCTATAGACATCCTATAACATATAAAAGAGAGATATTATATATGACACCGGGAAGTGCTTTAAGTATCAACACTATATACAAACACACAACCTTGACCCTATCATTTTTCATAGAAGTATTTTGAATATACAGTATATTTTATATAACTAAATATTATTTTAATACTGCAAATAGTGCAGCTTTATGCAGCTTCAACTTTGCTGAAAGCATGGCTATTCACTGTATGGTTGCGTAAAGAAGCACATTCAGTAAAAGACTTACGACACACTGACAAATGGGGCAAAGTTGGGGGCTGTCAGACTCAGACAGTACATCAGTGAAAGATCTGACCCAGTTGATTCTTACAAGTCTCCGTGCAGCTCGGCAGGACTGGCCCAGTGCCTCACCACGTCTGCTCAGAGTTAAAGCTGCATTACCCCAGGGAGAGGAGGGGACGAGGAGGGGCTTACTGAAAGTGGGATTGTAAAACATTATGGTGATGTGCAAATTAGAAACAGCCAGGAAAAGATCAGCTGCTCTGTCACACATGCATTCAAACACACAAAAATGCACATGCACACACACACACACACGGACACACACGCAGCGCTGTGCTACGCCAAGCTCCCCAGCTGTTTTTTGGCAAAAGCTTGTTTTTCATACATTAGCAGACCGATACGGAGGATATATCTTATCAAATGGCAGCACAGGACAAACGTTGCAGATGGCTTTCCCAATAGCTGCTTGAATGTTGCTTATATTTGGTTGTGATCTGTTTTTCATCTCATTTTAACTTTTTACTGATTTTTGTAGTCGTCGTACCCGTGTAACTAATCCTAAAGGTGAAAGAAAAGAAAGAACCCGACCCCTCCCATCCAAACGGAGTCCATACGTCATGGTGGAAATTTCCAGCATGACATTTTGTTCACTTCTGCCATAAATACCTTGTTTATAAGGGAAACAAAAAAAGGACTCTTCTGAACAGAACATATTGAATAGCCAATATAGAAGCGTGTGATCAATCCAGGTGGGTGAATGACCAATAATATCAATTATTTTAGAAACCATATTTCAGTTAGCTATTCCTTATTCAACCCAAATGACACTGGGTTTCACAGAGAATATAGTTTCAATTCTATGAGTCCCAAACCAACGCTGTCTCTCACTGTTACACAGTATGCAGCTAATTTATAATCATTTATATTCACTGGAAACATTTAACCAGGTAGATGAAGCATGAAGATGTCCCTGCCCAGCCTAGTCGCCACTAAAAATGACCCATAGAACCCATTTACATTCTCTTTGTGACTTTATGATTTTCACATAAAAGTGATATATATATATTATGATAATCATATGTAGTTTGAGGCAAGTCATAGTCAAGTCTGCACACTGACACACTGACAGCTGTTGAGTTTGCCATGTTATGATTTGAGCATATTGTTTTATGCTAAACACAGAACCTGTGAGGGTTTCTGGACAATATTTGTCATTGTTTTGTGATTCCCAGTGATAAATATATACATACATCTCCCATGTTGATAATGAATTGTTGAAATACATTACATATACGTTACATTTTTAAGAGATAAAAAATGTGTAATTAAGTGTAATTAAGACAATCAAGGCAATTTAGATAATCACAGGATTAATCACAATTGAATATTTTAATCATTTGACAGCCCTGAAAATGAAACTTTGAGCTCAAAGCTAAGAGAGCAACCTCTACAGAGACTCAACACTTGATTATTGATCTATTTGGGTCAACTTCATCCAGTCACATCAGTGCGAACTGTGGGTGGTCCACTATTATCTGGAGAACCCAAGAGTGTTTCGCAGAAGTGGTTAGTCATGTACACTTTGCACAAGAGCTGACATCACCTTTGTCCGCCAGCATGTAGAAAGATACCTGGAAAAGCAGTCTATGCACAACAGCTGTTGTCTTCCCGCCCAGTGCCAGAGCTCTACTTATCAACTCCCACTCTCCCCATGGAGATGCTGTGCTGTGCTGTAAACATCCTTTTGCCCTCACAGGATGTTTGGCGCTGCATTCTCCGAGTTGTGCTCAGTGGCATTCGGATGTCCATTAGGCTGGTGAGGGCCTATGACATGGTTACTGCCCCGCTCTATGGCAGGACACAGGGTTAACGAGAGAGGGGAGCGCCATGACAACAGATGAAGTCCCTGCATGCTCAGGCACTAACAGTCAATATGAGAATGCTGTGCTGGTTATTATTGTTCACGTTGTCAGTATTACTTCTCACCACTGCCACCAGGGTATATGCCTGTGCATTCACTGCTTATGGCCAATAAAGTATCCCTGAATCTTGAAGGAGTTTCACAGATAAATAGATTAGATAGTAATTCTTCTTTTAAGGTGGTATTTAACATATTTAATGGTCAATAATCCTGAAATAGCGGTTGTGTATTCTAGCAATAATGAATTACACTATATCGTGATCTTTCAGTGTAAATTAGGGGTGGGCACGGTTTGGGTAAAGAAATGAACCATTTGGTTCGCTAGTCACGGTCCAGGGAATGTATGTATTGTTTGGTTCATTTGAAAGAGGTTATGAGGTAGATTGTATATTTTTTTCGTCGCGTTTATCGTCACACTTGAAATCAAGGCCTGAGGTATAAAGCACAATGTACCTGAAGCTGAGGTTGTGCATTGTGACTGAATCAATTTCATTCACTGCTTAGTTTGTCATGTATCTTAGTAGTAAAGTAAAGCTGGCAGTAAGCTCTGTAGTCTGACTGTTAGGTTAGTTTGTCATGTATCTCCGTAGTAAACTAAACCTGGCAGTAGGCTCTGTAGTCTGACTGTTTAGGTTAGTTTGTCATGTATCTCAGTAGTAAACTAAACCTGGCAGTAGGCTCTGTAGTCTGACTGTTTAGGTTAGTTTGTCATGTATCTCCGTAGTAAACTAAACCTGGCAGTAGGCTCTGTAGTCTGACTGTTTAGGTTAGTTTGTCATGTATCTTAGTAGTAAACTAAAGCTGGCAGTAGACTCTGTAGTCTGTTTAGGTTAGTTTGTCATGTATCTTAGTAGTAAACTAAAGCTGGCAGTAGGCTCTGTAGTCTGACTGTTTAGGTTAGTTTGTCATGTATCTCAGTAGTAAACTAAAGCTGGCAGTAGACTCTGTAGTCTGACTGTTTAGGTTAGTTTGTCATGTATCTCAGTAGTAACCTAAAGCTGACAGTAGGCTCTGTGGTCTGACTGTTCAGGTTAGTTTGTCATGTATCTTAGTAGTAAACTAAAGCTGACAGTAGACTCTGTAGTCTGACTGTTTAGGTTAGTTTGTCATGTATCTTAGTAGTAAACTAAAGCTGGCAGTAGGCTCTGTAGTCTGACTGTTTAGGTTAGTTTGTCATGTATCTCAGTAGTAAACCTAAAGCTGACAGTAGGCTCTGTGGTCTGACTGTTCAGGTTAGTTTGTCATGTATCTTAGTAGTAAACTAAAGCTGGCAGTAGACTCTGTAGTCTGACTGTTTAGGATAGTTTGTCATGTATCTTAGTAGTAAACTAAAGCTGGAGGACAGAGGACAGGAGGAAGGACTGATACTGACTGATGTTTGTGTTCTTCAGTCTTTATAAACTTCACTCAGGAATATGATTTATTTTATTAATATGTCAGATTGTCTCCAGTCAGATATTAATGAGTTTCTATGGTGACTTTGCTGTTGTAAACATGACTGTTGCTGCTCTAGAAACAACATGTGTCCTAGTTGGATTTAAATATTAATTTCTAATCTGTTCAGACTTTAAAAACAACCAGGCTGACATCAGTAGAGTTAATATGAACATTTAAATATTTGTTCATTTATCACAAGTCATATCATCATTGCAATATTGATCAGTTTTATTGCACATGGCAGATTTTCCTCATATGGGGCTGCCTAGTTTATATTACTTGTTTAAAAAGCTCTAGTGCTGGCTGACCTGATGCTGACCTTTCAGTTGATGATTAGTTTTTATTCATTGATTCTTTTTAAATGTCTCAGAGTGACTTTTCTTTTAGAGCAGAAGTCCAGCCATCAGATGTGACAATGAAGAAGAGTTTTGTTCCTGATGTTAGTCTGCTGTTGTGAAGACAAACAGTTGTTGACTTATTCTGACAAATAAATGAAATGCATGTTTAAATTGAAGTTGGAAGTTGACCTCCTGTTGTACCATAAATGTACCAAATCGAACCAAAAACCGTGAATACCGTGAAATATTCCTTTTTCACCAAGACAATCTCAACTGTCCCTGCATGCTTTCTGATGCATCACGCAGCATCTTGTGAGAAGGCAAAAATAAACACTGTGTTAGTACAATGCAATGTTTGCTTGAGTCTGTTATCAGTCTATGAGGCCAACACAAAATGATCACTGGAGTAAAAGGCTTGTACTTTCTGTATAAACAGGAAAATACCCAACATGGGAAATAGTTCAGTGGGATCATAAATCAAATGATCTGCGATCTTATATCATTTCGATAAGCAGTGGGAGTCTGGGAACCTTCAGTTCTGGGTCGTGTTCTGAGCAGTTACATTATATAACCATAGAAATATAGAGTTTGTATTTCCAGAGCAGCCTGCACCTCAAAAAAAATCATATCTACACAGATTCCTTTGTTAAGATACAGTATAAGAACACATTTATGTTTTTTCTTCGATTTTCAATGACTTAAGTGACAGCCGTTCTGACTCCCAAGTCACTGAATATGGCAGCTGGGTCGGTGGCCCTAGGTGCCAAGATATGACGCTCTATGTGGCCACAGCAGGAGCTGGAGGACGTCAGGTATCGTACTGTGAAGAGTGACAGTCTGGGCGTTCGAGGTGGGATGGATGGGTCAAAAAACACAGGACAGTCACATTAACATTTATCCCTTAACTTCACTTATTTTAAGGCATCATTTATGTCACATGACAATGTGTTATGTTATGTAGGTTACATTATGTTACGTAGCCGACTTAACTTTAACTGTATGTCACATGCATAGCAAGCCTATGTAACTATGTGAAAACATGATTATTTTAAACCAAATGACAATATTTTTCTAAACCCAACCAATTAGTTTTAATGCTAAACCAAAAAAGAATAATGGGAAAAAAGAAGTTTAATTTGAAAAGAAAAGAAAATACTATGTTACATAGTTTACTTACTTAAGTGACAACCAATTATAATAGCCTACTTAACTTATATGTCGTCGCATGCATTACTTAACTTACGTCAACATACATAACTAGCTGACTTAACTTATGTTGCACACATAGCAAAGCCTACTTAACTCTGTAACAAATGTACTTACATAATACTACTTATTTACTTATATGCTTAATAATAGTACTTAAATATTGCTTTTCTCACTTTGTAAATCGAAATGCCGTCAATACATACATTGACATGAATTTATTGAAATGTTAAATATGATTAAAATAATAAATCGTTGATTAAAAAAAAATCTTCAAAATGACCAGGAATTACAATTCAAGTGTAAACCTCTTTAATGCAGCAACAAATTGTTCAAAACTTACTGGTCTATAATGTATATAGTGTTTAAACATATAATTGATATGAAGAGATTAGCCCCACTGTCACAGATACCAAATCCAGCTATTTGAGTCCGTATCAGCCTGATATCTGATCCAGTATCGGTATCGGTGCATCCCTACACCAGAGAGCAAGCTTTTTCAACTGTAAAATGTGCTGTTCAGTATGTATCGTCATCACAAGCATCAAAAATAGAAAATAAATGTTCAGTAGCTGGGAGACCGTCCAGTACCTGAGGTCAACAGCTGGTGAATGAATGGACGGGAATAATATCTTGGCAAGCTGGCGAATGGGCTGCCACCTTCTAACCAAGGCCCAGCACGGCCACAACATATACAGCATACTTACAACATGAAGCTGCTGAAAGACGTGACGTAATCAGAATCAATTTGAAAAAAACACTGTATGAATAATAAAAACAATGCTGATGTAAGAATGCATACCACCCCTCTGGCAGTATTATGACATATTTCAACGTCCCACCATATTGATCTCTTAGTGTAAGTTTTACTCAAGTTCAATGTTAATCTAAGGTTGGAAACATAAATTAAAGTGCTCCATCATGTTTACACAGACTTTGCATGCAGCACATGTCCCCAGTCTGCCTTCATCAGCTCGGCGTACACCAGCTCAACTTCAAACATGTGTTGGGAAACAGCTCAAGGAGTGCAGGTGTTGTGCAGGTGTTGGTTTGGTACATTAAACTAATGAGCGAGGTGATACCCTGCATCCAGCTGTCTGCACATACATGTGGTTGCTTTTAAAATCAGACGCAGTTCATGGAAAATTATTTATAACCTCTCTGATTTTGTCAGTGTTTACTCATTTCCTTGCATGTATATTGTATTTACTTATTGGCTGATTAAATATTCTACCTGTATATAATAAGTAATGCTCCAAACTGGCACTACATTTTGGTGAGGAAAAACAAACATGGGCAGTTTCAGAGAGGTCTCTTGACCTCTGATCTCAAGATATGTGAATGTAAATGGGTTCTATGATAATATGATAATCCCAGTCAGTCTGGATCAAGTTTTAGATCAAGTCATAGTCAAGCCTGTGAGGGTTTCTGGCCAACATCTGTCATTTCTTTGTGTTATTAATTGATTTACAATAATGGATATATACAAATGTTTGCATAAAGTGGCATATTTTCCCACTCCCATGTTGATAAGAGTATTTAATACTCGACAAATCTCCCTTTAAGGTACATTTTGAACAGATAAAAACATGCAATTAATTTGAAAATAATGGCGATTAACTATGGAAAATCATGGGATTAAATGGATTAACAGCCCTAATATGTAATTATTCTCTGCTAAAACATTTTACCTGTATATAACGAATAATGAGTGAGTGATCCCGTCAAGGAAGTCTTGACGTGGACAGGGAGGAAGGAATGGGTTCAGTTTCCAGCCAGCTTGGTCTCCCACTGTTTTCTCTCATTTTATGAGCACAATGAGAGCTGATGATTGAATAGAGTGGACAGAACAGGCTCTATGAAACAGGAAATTCAAAGAAAAACATCTTCAGTGGGCACGTAAATACAAGAAACAGGAGGAGAAGCTTTTAAGAACGCTGTGGAAACACTGTCCCTTCTGAGAGCTTCCTCTCTCAATCAACGAGACCAAATATAGCTAGTGGACATTCCCCATGGGATCAGCTGTACATTTAGATAATCTATCCCATGTGACTGAAAAACATGTCTGAGTTAGAGTTTAACATCTCATCCATTGATCTTACCAAGCCTAAGACATGAGAGCAAACCTCATGCAAGCCTCCACGTTGCCGAGGGCACACCAGATGTCAGGGAAACAATAACAATCCCACACAGATGTGAGGGAGGAGACCTCTTTGTTTCATAAAAAGACCTCCTCAAATCTCAATCCTCCCACCCTGACTGATGCACGCAATATTCTTTGCATTATCATGGCAAGAGAGGGGATGCGTTCCAGCGCAGACAACAACCCAGATACCGAAGTATTCATGTCATTGCTTTCACGCCCTCATGGCCAGCATGCCAGCGTTCACAGGGCAAGCACATGGATCTACTTACAACTATGGTGCCGAAAAGGGGAAAAGACTGCATTGTAATATGTGGCTCAGGGGGAATAAGAAAGGAGAGACTCACACTGGTGCTAAATATTGTTTGATGATGTCAGATGTGGACCATTCACGGTGGTCATTCGTGCCCTCGAGGCTGTATGGTTAAGGACAGATGATGCAGCACAGTATTCCTAGGAATAATGAATATTGAAAGATTCTGTCGCACACAATCTTCTCCCCCGGCCAATGTTCAATGCCTGTGCAGAACATGGTGTGCTCTTTTTATAGCACGGCACATAGTAAATGTGGAGGATGGGTTGGTGGTGATGGAGTTCTTGTCTCTTTAGATAAGAATCATTAATGTGAGCTTTATATTTAACAGTACTCACGGTACAGTGAGTGCACCCACTGAACGTAATCAGAGGTTTTGCAGGAACATTAAATATCAAGGTTATGTCTGGAAAAAGGTTGAACTATGAACACTACAGCAATCTTCTTTGCTTGGACATGTGAAAATGCTGTGACAGTTACTAGGGATAATGCATCTACCTTTGGATCAGTGCGGCTTTGGCTTCAACATTAAAGCTACTGACTACATTTGTTTTGCCACCTGGAGACAGTGAAACAAGCTGAAAACACAAAATTGACATATCAGCTTAACCCTCATCATACCAACCTATTTATCATACCATCATCGAGGAATAAGCCACTGCATGAAACAAGCCTTACAGTAAACTGGTGACATATTTCTTCTCAAACTGCTGTTAGTTATGTAATTAGTAGGGCTGTCAATCAAAATATTTAAGCGTAATTAAGTGCATGCTTGTCCGTAGTAAATCGCAATTAATCTCAAATTTATCGCACATTTATTTATATGTGGAAAACCTCAAAGAAAGATTTATCAAGTATTTAGTAGTAGGTAAATGATTGCTTTACGCAAATGTACAGTATGTATATATTTATATACACAAAATAATTTATAACACAAAACAATGTAAAAATACTGTCCAGAAACCCTCACGGGTTCTGCATTTAGCATAAAACAAAATATATTCAAAACTTAACATGGCAAACTCAACAAGCTCAACAAGCAACATCAGTGTGTTGACTGACTTGCCCCAAACTGGCCAATTAATAAGTTTAAAATATTTTGGCAACATACAGGGAGAACTTAGTTGATGAAGACTTCCTGAAAAGTAGAAATTAGGCCGACTGTGAGAAAAGGGGTGTTTTGAAATAGAAAAACACAGCTGAAAACCCATCACAGAGGAAATGGCTTCTCTAACTCGTAATCCTGCTGAACATGAGTGCAAATTTTCATGAACATCCTACAGAATATGGTTTCACGTACTTATTACCACATCCAGTAAAAGATGAGCAAAAATACCACAAAGCTGCAACGGTGACTGCCAAAAAGGCATCCACACAGGTGAGTCACACTGTGCTTGATGTCAAGTATGTCAGCTTTGAAAGGGTTTTGAAAACATCATGAAGCACCTAACAAAGTCCCAACGATGCCAAATATTCTGAACTCCACATGAGTCATAAGAAATCCACAATTATTTCATGTAGCGAGGGGAAAAACTGCTAAACACAGTAGCTAGTAGTAGTTATCAGAGAGGACCAGCGGGCACCAGTCACAGCTCACAGCCGACTCCTTAACATCACAAAACAATGTCCTCAAAACTGAACACAAAATTACACTTGCGGTGAGCACTGCTGCGTCTTGATCATTCCATCATCCAAAACGCTGATCAAAAGTAGCCCCTGCACAGCAAGATTATGGGCTCATTCCAGGGCTGTCGATCAATTCAAAATATTTAATCGTGATTAACTGCAAACTCATCGCATATGTTTAATCTGTTCAAAATGTAGCTTAAAAGGAGATTTGTCAAATCAATTAACAATAACTTCAACAATAACTTCAATTAACAATACAAAACAATGACAAACATTGTCCAGAAACCCCCACAGGTGCTGTGTTTAGCATAAAAATATGCTCAAATCATAACATGGCAAACTGCAGCCCTACAGGCTGTCAGAAACCGGCATGGCCATTCTCAAAGGGGTCCGTTGACCTCTGACCTCCAGATGTGTGAATGTAAATGGGTTCTGTGGGTCCCCACCAGTCTCCCCTTTACAGACATGCCCAGTTTATGATAGTCCCAGTCAGTCTGGATCAAGTCATTTTGACAGTTTGCCATGTTCTGATTTCAGCATATTATTTCTGCTAAATGCAGAACCTGTGAGGGTGTCTGGACAATATTTGTCATTGTTTTGTGTTGATTTCTAATAATAAATATATACATACATTTGCATAAAGCAACATTTGTCCACTCCCGTGTTGATAAGAGTATTAAATACTTGAAAAATCTCCCTTTAAGGAACATTTTGAACAGAAAATAAATTTGTGACTAATTCACAGTTAATTACGGATTAATCACAGACAATCATGAGAATAATTGCAATTATTTTTTTAATGCATTGACAGCCTTTAGTAAGATTTTAAATGCAGAACTTAATATATATATATATATATATATATATATATATATATATATATATATATATATATATATATATATATATACTGTATATACATTATATATACATATATTTGACATTGTAGTATTTTTACTGAATTAAAAAATATGCCTGGCTCTGACCAAAGTTAACAAAATCCACACACCAGCACTTGTAAAGCTCATTAATTATGTTTATGGTTATGGTTGTTTAATCCATGCAAATACCCAACACTGATGAACTGCTGTGGCATGCCTTTAGCTGCTGCAAAGAGAACATTACATTTCCCCTCTGAATCTGAAATCTCACTGATTTAAATACCATGCCGTCATTACTTGAACATGACAAACACCACGGTTGTCCTCAGTTATTTTTGAAGGAGGTTAATAGTACTAGAGATCTTACCATAGAAAAAGGATCCCATACCAGAGGTCTCTAGTCTACGCAAAGGAAAAAATAGTACAAATACCTCGACAAAAATACACTGGTTAAAAATAAACCAGGGCTCCATCCTGCATTGCACCTGCATAGCTGCTGGTAATCTCTCCTTGGTGTTAATGTAAATGTTTTGATGCAGCTGTGGGGCTTTAGGCTGTGTTTAAAATAGCCTAACCTGCCGAGCATGTGCTCACTGTTTCACCTGAGGCGTACGCTACAGTCTGGTGGGAAACTGTGGCTAATTCCACCCGATTCTTTCCACTACATGGAGCCACATTTTCACAGGTCACTAGATTTTCTTTGTCAAGTGCTTTAAGTGCACTCACTGGCTGACAGCTTTACACAATAGTTTAAGCCTTCTTGGGTTTTGCTCCTTCCTGTGTGATATTTCTGCATCCTAACTGGTTACGACTGTTGACAGATTTCAGTTTCATGGCTGTGCTTGTCGCAGTGATTAGTAGTCATTAAACTGGCACACAGTTGGAAGAGAGATTTCCAGGCCAGAAACTGCCCCACAGAGTTTAAATGGGTGTTTACATGTTCTCTCACATTTGATTTGGGGATGGGGAAATAATTCTTCATATCAATGCTTCAGCTCAGTTATCATCTTCTTCCGGTTGTGGAAAAATTATAAATCCAGAAAGATGCCCTTTGGGATTTCTCTGCAAGCTAGTCAAGCATCACTCATTAATCCTCGCTATGTTCAGCGACACTGTGTCCATTCAAACATACCCAGAGCTCCATAACGCACTCCCATTCTACTAGTGGAGATAACGATAGAGAACTGCAGTTGTCCACTAAATGTATGTTTCATTACATATAGAGTAAATATTTTAAGATTTGAAGTTAGGTCTCATAGTCTGATTACATCTCTTTTAGCATGTATTGGAGTCCGAACACATAAACAGTGAGGGGCTGTGTGAGTGGTTCCCTTCTGGTATCGTCACGACAAAAACAACCCTGGAGCTCAGTCAAATTCACTGCGGTTTTAAGACGCCCCCCAAAGAAGCCAAGGAATATCCTGCATGTGCTTGCTTTAGGCCCTAGACTTGACCTCCAGGGGAGCTACTCACGTCATTACTAGCAGGCTCAGGTTGCTCTGTATGCCTTGGGTTTATGTTTCAATAACATAGAACTGCTTACATGAGTGAGATACTGTTAGAATAGCCTGAAATACTGTATAAGGAGTACTGAATTGGGAACACTGTTGATAACATACATCAATGCCAACATACAGTAGCAGCAAAAATACATGTGCCAGCACTCACAGCAGGCTCCTCTGTAGCCTGTAAGTGTGCAGTAGAGCTGGAGCGATACACCTATCCTGATTCAATAATATCATGATACTGGGGTGCCGATTCCTATATGTACTGTGATTTTTAAGTATTGTGATTCTACAAGTATTGCATTCTGGCAACAATTGAATTGAAGGCAACTGGACTTAGATTTGTCTCTGAAGATGTTTGGCCCCTTATCCACGTGGCTTCATCAGTTTGAACGCTACAGTCTTGACTAGTCCCCACTAGTCTGGCAAACAGTGGAGTTTGACCCAGGTTTTTAACCTCTGTGAAAGTGTCAGCCCACTATTCTCCTAAGACAATAGTTCGTTAGTGGAGTTTCACCTGTCCATTGTTGGGGGCGTGTGAGTCCCACTAGTGAACGACAGTCTTTAGGATTCAATGGGGCCCCATTGAATAGACATTTTTTATTTACATTTTTTTTTTATTTATTCTCAGATGTAGGGGTGAGAAAAAAAATGATTCACATATGTATTGTTATTTTTTTCTTTACAATTTTGCAATAGATTTTTTTTAATGCCAGAATTGACATATTTGCTCCATTTGAGTCTAGTGAGGTAGAAGGAAGTTACCGCTTTTATTGTTGTAGTCACATAGTGACGTTATGTCACATCCGTTCTGCAGACGTCTCCAAAACAAAAGGCAGCCGGCATGTCCCTATAAATTAAAAATGAAATACCACTAATTTGTGAAGGAAATGTATTAATAAATAATGCCTGACAACGACTGATATATTTGACTTCAGAACATCTCTGTCTACATACATGCTGAAAATCAAACATTTTTATGGCATCAATTTAAACATTTGAAAGTCCCTAGAAGTATAGGATTTGACTTTTTCCATGGTCTAGTGTTAAAAAAGTTGACAAAAATTGCAACACATCCTAATATTGCATCGCAATACTTCCATATGCTTATAGAGAGAGACCCTCCAGGCAGCCAAGATTGAGTATTCATCCAGGCCAGGCTATGATTTGCCATAATGACCAGTATGAAGAGCATGGACAATAACACACTGTGGTATTTAAAGGGGAGCAAAGTAATTTGGGACATTTATTAACCTTGGAAACCAATTAACTGCAAGGTTTTTGGCACAGCTTATGGCAGTCTGAGTTTGACAATAATAATAGTCACATTTTCACAGTAGAGTAAGTAAGTTAGCTAATTGGAGATCCAACAGAAACGTCTGCTGCAGACATTTGCTCGCAGCAGCAGAAAATAAGGGTCGAAGAAAGCAGTGTATGCTGGCTGGAAACACAGGAATTGTGGTAAGAGAATTAAAAGGGCATGGTTTGTCCATGTATCTTACTGGCAGAAAGAATGAAAGAGGCAACATGTACACATAATGACGACGTACAGTATATACAGTATTGCAGGTTCACCTTTGAACAACAGAGCTTCCCATTTCCTCTACTCCGTATGCCAGAAGCCCCCTGCCATGCAGTAAATCAGGAAGCCTGTTTCACTGGTGGTTTGTTTAGCTCACACAAACAACACTAAAGGTGAACCACACAGCCTCTTTCCACTGTTCTCTATCCTCCACAAAGCATCGCTCACACTGCCAGCTGCTGCACACAGACAAAGCTCCCCAGATGCTGTTTCTGAAGACATTAACCCATGACAGCTCTCATTAGGCACTTTGTGTGCTGAAATTAAACTGGAGAGGGAAAAAAATGACCCTCCATAATATATGAGCGGAAAAAATGACCTCAAAAGGTTTCACATCCCCGAAACTGAATCCATAACCTGAGGGGACCGTTTGAGACCAGTGCATATGTGCATCATTGTGCTTTTGTGTAATAGGATAATTTTGGCCTGGGGTAAGCTGACAGGGAAAAGAAAAAAAAAAACACATCCCTTACTAAAAACAAATGCAGGGGTTCTTACAGTGTCCACAACAGGCCAGGAAACATAGGTAGTAAATCAATAAGACGCAGGCTCCAGTGTGCCTTGATGATTTATGAGGGGTTAAGTTTCATGAGAACCGCCATTACTCTTGTGACTGTGAATCGAGTGGCCTTTACATTCATCGCAGTTGATTTCCAGCAGTGTTTGTAGGAAGTTAGAACCCTTCTAACAGCATTGGTTCAACACACACATCACACACAATCGCTGCATAATTGCCACACAGTCATAGGCACAGTCTGAATTTTAAGGTCGTGGGTTCACAAAGAAAATCTAGAGTGAATGTAATGTGTACAACACACAGAGGTCTCATGTATTGGGGGGTGTGTAGCCAATAACACCCTCCAAAGAGAAAGTGACGTGAGCGTCAGTGACTAAAGCAGTTTGTTTGAATTGTTTTCCGTTAGAATGAACTAACTGGCTGTGAGCGACAAAGTGCTGAGCAGCTGAAATTTAGCTGGATGCCCTGTTTCCATTCTTATAGTTTGCTTAAAAATGCTGAAATGAAGAGTTATCTATATGATATCTCCCTATTTCACTAGAAAAGGAGGGAGATCACCGGGGATGACCTGAAAGTTTCCTACTGTTGGCTATATTTTAAGTCATTTCCAGTAAATATCACAGTAGGCCTATAAAACCATTTTCTGTTTAAAAAGTACAAACATCAAAAAATAGCAAGTAGCCTACTACTCAGCCATCTTTTAAGTGGTTACGTCTCCAGTCTGGTGTCAAGCACAGCTGATCGGTATGTGGTATGTTTACATGACGTCAGAGTGTATATGTGTGGGGAGTGTCCAACTATATTAGACTATAAGTAAATAAAAAGACCACAAATCTATCTTCTTGTCTTGTTTGTTTCTCTTCTGTCAATAAGAAAACACAACGTCAATATTATTCATAATTACAATACATTATTAGTTCTGTATTATCATAAAATATTACAGATGCATTTCTAGGGGGTTCAGTGAGCCCCTGAACCAATGTAAACTGCTCCTGTGCAAACAGTGTCACATACCCATCTTAATATCACAACTGCTCCTAAATGGAAGGTAAAAAGAAAATCACCCCTTTGCTGCTTGACTGCAAAGAAAAAAATATCTTAAATTCAACCCCTAATGCACCACACAGCTACCGTAGGACGGTTTTAGGTACAGTATGAATGGGATTCCACTGGCACAGCCTCCTAAATGCCATCTCTTTAGGAAGAGAGCCACCATACCATGGAGACCGCAAAGGGCTTTGGGAGCTATGCAGACAAGACCTTTGTCTCGCCTACTTTTTAATAGCTGTTTTCTGGACTCAGGCAGTAAATACACAGCGTGATAGTTTGAGGGTTGCATGACATTCCCACTGCACAATCAGCTCATGTATTTAGTGGAGGCCTGGGCCACTCCAAGATGTCGGTGCAAAGAGGCCTCACGGACTCGTCTGCCGGCGCTGCCAACTGGCAGCTTTGACGTGGTCGCTGTCCAAAGTGTCCTGATGGCTGACATGGACAGTGGAGTAAAACCCTACTAGGCTTATTTTGGGGCATTTCTGAACATTTGTGTCCCCTCATAACTTACAAAATATGATCAAGTGGAATAGTTTATGGTTTATATTTATTCACTGGCATCAGTTAGTGTCAGTGAAGTGGAACTCATATTGTTTTGAGAAAAGCAAAGCTAGAGGTTCCTAGTCCTTGTAAATTTCCCCACTGTGGGACTAATAAAGGAATATCTTATCTTATCTTATCTTAGTCTGGGGTCGGGACATCCACAAGTCTTCATATCTGTAAGACAGATCTTAGGGGTCATACATTGATAAAAGATACCTACCTTAAAGGGAGATTTGTCAAGCATTTAACACTCTTATCAACATGGGAGTGATTTGTCCCCTTTAAGGTTATTTCTACTAGGGTTTTAAACATGTACAATACTTCTAGTTTAAAGGCATAACAGTGTATAAAACCAGCACATAAAGCTGCTGACTAGATTTTTTAGTCTTTTATAAGTGCTATGTTGTCCCATTCATCAGTATAGAAGTGCCAGATCAAACTGTAGTTACACACATCTGAGAACCCTCCCCGTCATTCTTGTAAAAGCCAGGAGAAGCGTGCGGTTCAGCTTGCAGCAGTATCTGACCTGTTGACCGAAAATAAGTTCACTCATGTCCACAAACTTGTCTGCACATAACCAGTCTGTTTGGCTTGACTGTTGTCTCTGCTCTGCCACTTCCCTTATAGTGACTCTGGTGCATCTTTCCTCAACACAGCTGACAATGATGACCAACGTCATCATATCCCCCTCCTACACATCACCATCCTCTTTTCGTTTTTACTGCCCAGCCCACAAACTTCCAGCATGTCCAAATCTGCCACTTATGTAACCATGCAGATGGTTTAGTAACCAGTGACCACATCAATGGACCTGAATCATCGTTGCTTTCCAGTTCTACCAGTCTGAAAAAGCCTTCTCCATCCCTTCATTTGCATTCATATTGATTTAATCTATTGAATGGATGTCCGGTGCTTTGTACAGGAGCAATCCGCGGCTCAACCATGGCTGAGTCAGGGATGTATACGAGCCGATATTAAGACTGATCCATAGAGTTTATGTACCAACAGTGTTAATCTAATCTGATCGTTTACATGCTGCGCAATTCCCTTTAAACGGCTTTTACGCGTTTCCATAAAGCATGACTACAGTGTAGACTGAGTGTGCGTAAACCCTCTGCACACCACTAGACGTACAATCTAACAATACAAGCTCCATAAAGCGGATAAAAGGTGTCCAAACATCGTATGAGCACTATGCATTATATACATGATATACATTATCATGCACGACGCGACCTAATGGTGTCCAAAACCCACAAGCAACTCCTGTTTCACTATATATCTACTATCTCATCTATTTTATTTTAGCATCCAGCTCTTGACAGAGGGGCGATGCGGCTTAACTGGACCCAGTTATGGATGTTCTTGGTTTACTGGTGTCCCCGGAATGGATTGAGGACATGACAGCATATTCTGTTAATGCACATGCCTGGACTCTGTAATCCGTGCAGATATACAGTCGATATGACCTCGATAAACACACAGTGCTGAACAAAATGCATTGTGCCGTAATTCTACTCGACGTTATTGCCGCTCGACTTGCACAACAAACATGGAAGTAAACACACACGCATCGCACAGCATTCACACGCCGCTCGCACAGCGCGTCCTACCGGTGAGTGAGATCCAGCAGCAGCGGAGGGTCCGAGCCGGAACACACTGTCGAGGCGATCCCGTAAAGTGTCTTCAGCCCTCGGCTTCGGCGCAGAGGACCAAACGCAGCGGATCTCCGGCGCTCAATGAGCGCAGCTGAGGCGGCTGTCAGGTTGACGTTGGAAGGCAACCCACTACTTCCTGTTACATCACACTGGATCCCACAGCTGAGGACCTGGGAGCCGTGGCGAGATCTGCACAGCGCGGGGTGGTGTGCCACTAAACTCCCACACCTACAGGCGTGTGACTAGACTGTTGCAGCTTTAAGTTACAGTCGTGTTGTTTGTCGGTTGTAAATGGATTTCCCAACATAAAGCAAAGCTTTCTCCACACTGCCAGGGATTAAAGGAGACATATCATACTCATTTTCACGTTCATACTTGTATTTGGGGTTTCTATTTGAACATGTTTACATGATTTAATGTTCAAAAACATTATTTTTCCCATACTGTCTGAAATGCTGTGGGTTCGGCACTGATGAAGGTCCAGAATCAGCAGGTTTTATGTGCTGTTTTTACACTGATATGCCTTCAAACTTTAAATGTTTCACATGTTTAAAACCCAACAAGAAATAACCTTAAAGGGGACGTAATGCTGATATTAAGGTTCATGCTTGTATTTGGGGTTTCAACTAGAACATGCTTTAATGTTCAAAAAGCACCTTATTATCACACAATGGATATGTCTGAATGTACCTGTATTCACACCACTGAGATAATGGTGCACCTTTGCAGAGGCTGTTCTCAAGCTGTGGGCAATATGTTATCATTTATTCAATATTATTTGTTATTATTTATTTATTATTATGATTTCAGCATGATTGAAGGATCAAAACATTCTCCACACACAGTAGCCAAAAAAAATAAAAAAATTGAACATATATACCGACATGGAAATATGCCTTGAGATCTCAGTCCACACTAGTCCGTAGAGACCAGTCCAAAGGGCCTGAGCCCAGTTATCTCCAGTATAGATCAGAAATGGGTCCCAGATGTGGGAAAAAAAAGGTTTTGAAGCTTGTAGCTTGTAGCGTGAACACTGAATCCAATGTGAGACTGTAGGGACAGTCTGAAATCCCCTCAAGGAAAACACATCTTGTTCTAAAGACACCTGAAGCAGCTTCAGTGAAGAAAGGCAAATGTTCAGTGCTGCTGATTGTGTTCCAAGAATACAGAAAATATGTTCAAGGGACAAATTTTCCTTTAATATGAAGTCAGTTTCTTTAAAATCTTTGACCCACAAGTCATTAATAAGTGGTATGTATTCTAATAAGCCTGTGAAACGGAGTCATTGTGTGCCTTAATATCTTGTTCTCTGGTTGTTTTGTTGCACAAAATCGATCTGGGTACAGTTTATTTTAACTGGAAGATCCTCCAAACCCTCCTCCATTTCTTCCTCTGTGGTACTTTAAGTCCCGTTTGCCCCTTTCCCTCTCTGCTGTTGTACAGTTATCCCATGCGAGAGGTGGGTGTCATTTATTTTGGCTCATTTATTATCCTCATCTATCCCATTATTTCTTGTACATTTTTGTTTCCTATGATACAATGTCAATATACTGACTTCAACGAACTGGCATTTAAAACTAGTGTTTTAAGATTAAATGCTACTTGCTATAAGTTATGGTGAACTTAGCTAACTTTCATTTTAACAAGCAGTAGATTTAACATGGAGGTTCTGTTTCCCCGTGTCTTTATCAGAATAAACATTTTGCATTTTGTACTTGTGCCATACCAAAAAAATAATAATAAAAAAATGCAATAATGAAATAAAGCAGAAATAACCAGAGGAAAAAGACTGGGATTATTGACGTTTATTATCTAAATTCTTACAGTCCAGTTTATTACAGTCATGGTTATAAAAGGATAAAAGGTAACATTAAAGCAAATACTGTGCAGCCAACAAGGTGCTGATGAGCCTTTTCAAACCTTGCTTTACACAACACTGCCCCCCTCTGGATTTCCCTACCAACGACACCAGCACGACTGCAATGATGATTTACGAAACTGCATAACATTGATTAAAAAGAAGGAAAAAAAAACACGTGTTCATGTTTAATATGACAAAATCAAGCACTCATTACCTTGCTCCCATTGATTTCTAGCTGGTCATGGTCATCATGATTAATGGGTTTGCTTCAGATCATATTCTATATATTGTTGTGGTTGATCCTAGAATAAGGATTCACAGCAGTTTAATCTTCTAATGCTGTTGCTCACATTGATTAACTATAGTGGATTTATACCAAACCCTAGAAGAAAAGCATCAGTTACAGTATGGACACAGTACATATGGAGGACAAACATTCATTTTGGTATTGAACAAAAGTATTGCTGCAACTTTGGTGTTTCCCATAACTGTTACAGTGAAATGTTTATATTCAGTATGATGATAAGAAAAAGGCACAAGATAATGTTTATAAAAACTAAAAAGCATCAATACACAGAGCACCAGTGTGGAGAGCTGCTATAAAACATCAGCAAAACAATTATGTTTTTTTGTCAATGAGATATAGAAATAATGTGGATATCAATGCTAATTGCATTCAGTCACTAAAAAGCTAATTCACTTACACCAAAGGACTTTTATACAAGTGCTGCAGCTCTACAAAACAATAGATATGAGCATAACATATAGACATAAATACAGGTGGCTCCACAGTAGTGCAGGATGAAATGCAGAGTCCAGTGTTCAGACTGAGCGATTGACAATGTTGTTTATGTTTTTCTTCCTTATTCGGATCAACCTCTTCCCATGAGCTGCAACAGAACACAGCAACAAAGTTATTTATATCAATATCATCATTTCCCATGAAAGATTTTAAAAAAAGTTACATCTTACAATGAGAAAACTATGCATTATACTATTATATTATTATATAGTATATACATTATATTATTATAATGCATAGGTTTATTATATTGTTTACATATGCTACATGTACAATTAACCCTAGAACACTAACGTCGGGTGATTTTCACCCACACAATTATTGTTATGTGATTTTCATTGTGTTGCCATTGTCTGAGTTTCATGGGTCCTTGGGTAGCTTCAGGCTGCTTACTGATGTTATTAATTGTATGTTTGTTTCCCTCCTCCCATCTATGGTTTTTTCAAGAGGCATGCGTTCGGGTGATTTTCACCCGACTTTAGTGATAGAGAGTAACATATTTTACGGGTGGAATTTACCCGAATTGATAAAACTGCTTTTTATCAAGGATATTGTATATGGTAAAATATACCCAAGGTTAGTGATGGTGTGACTTATTTTAACGTTAGTGTTCTAGGGTTAAACAATACTAATGGTTTCCATTTTTTTAAACATGCATTTTGAAAAGGACAAATATAATAATCATACCCTTTCTTCTTCTAATGCACGTGTTAATGCAGTCTTTCCGGTGTGCGAAGTTGTTCTCATTTCCCCCGCAGCCACTGAAGGGAAACATTTGGCATCTCTTGGTCTTGGGGTTGAATGCAAACCTCCTCACTGCACCTTGACATGTTCCCCGGTCCACGGGACTGAAGCACAGCTCTGTCGGCTTCAAGCCTGTCAGTCACAGCGAGAGGACATTAAATTGGTGCCATCATTTTCATGTTCAATCAGTCGGGGCCCCACATGACGTATATCATCCCGCCAATGTTATATCATGATCTGGATCATCTGGTGTTCGTTACACATCTCTGTAGTTTTGTGTCTCTTTGTGGTCATGTTGTGTCTTCTTGGTTGTTTTAAGATAAGATAAGATAAGATATTCCTTTATTAGTCCCACAGTGGGGAAATTTACAATGACCTTTTATTGTTATTGTGTGTGTCCTTGGACACTTTGGGCTCCAGGCCACTTTGGGCCAATAATCCATCCATGCACATGGGTTCATATCCTCATTTATTAGACTTCAGTCTGACTTTGGGATAGATTTTGTCCAGTGTCCGCAGGCTCTCAGACTTAGATTCACAGATTTGAAAAGGTGAGAGATGTTATCATGGCTTCCCACAGGGCTGTGTACGCTATCTTTGATTTATTCACTGGCTTTCTTCATGGTGACAAACTTGGGGACGCTCGTAGGCAACCAGTGGTCTTGCTCAGCAAAGAATTAGATATCATGATTTTACAGATGTAATACAAGAAGAAATCCCCTTAAAGTGGTCTGCTCTTCAGTTTAAGAATTACTAAATAAGACAATTTAAACCGTTTCTTAAAATAAATCATTCCATTATTTGGTGTTTTCTCAATTATTGTCATTAATTTAGGGCTATTTAGGGCTTATCCAACTGATACTAAAAGTGTACATCATCATGTAACCACAAGATGTCAGTCTTTGGTTTCAGCAGTGCAACGTACTGAATGACACTATACTCAGTCTGGGTGCCAATTATTCGAAAGCTCATTTTCCAGCTTTTTTGACTTTGAAATTCAAAAGCACCATTTAAATGCAGTAGTAAAAAAGAAATGTCATCTGATATTTATTACTGACATGAATCATTACCAAATATAATCCTCTAAATCTCTATAATTTAAGATCTGAATAATTCATTGTTACTCTGAGGAGTTTTACTTTCACGGCAGCTGTTTCTGAGAGATATTTGTGTGCTTACATCTCATCGCAGGAGGCAGTGCTATTGAGTCTAAGGCATCCTGAACCTTTCCCTCTCAATATATTCTGACAAGAGGGAAATTGGATTCTTAAAATTATAACACTGTGGATGAGTTTGGGGGAAGCAGGCCAGGGTCTCCCTGTGCTCTCCTGTTATGGCACGAAAGAGCCTTGGAACATGACACCCGTGATATATGCTCCTTCACTCCTAATGCACAGAAAATTAGTAAGTGGGAATATGTGACAAATGGGCTGTGGGAAAGAGACACTGATGCACTCTGTTCCTGCCCTTTGCCTTGTACAACAGAAGCAATTTTGCAAGCTGTCTACCATCTATGCTTCGCTGCATTTGACTTTTTTATTTTATTTTATTACAGTAAATGTTATTGGCAGCACACAGCGGTTTAATAAATGAGCTAGATTTGCTTATTGTGAGGTTAAAGCTCAGAATTCTGTATGGGCTGGTTGCTACTCTCTAGACAGGATGATTGATTTAATTATGCCAGTTTAATTATAACAGTTAATCTATCCCAAATGTCTGGTGCACTGGGATTTCTGTAATGAATTAACACTGCATTCTGGTTTGTGCCTTGCTCTTTGCATTGATGTGATGAGATAAGTCTCATCTTGAAAAAATGTGTGTGACAAATAAACTACACAGAAATGCA
Organism: Pterois miles; assembly: GCA_947000775.1. Classification (NCBI taxonomy): domain Eukaryota; kingdom Metazoa; phylum Chordata; class Actinopteri; order Perciformes; family Scorpaenidae; genus Pterois; species Pterois miles. Next base: position 2,834,188 of record CAMQGK010000238.1, read on the forward strand.
AAACTATTCATACTGACAGTCACCCAAATTTGGGACAGTTGCAGCACATGTTCAATAAAAGGTTTAAATAGATTTGTGCAGGAAAAAGACTGAAGTGATCCTTTAGAGTGCTCCAGGGATGACTTGATTTATTGCTGTTTGACATGCTGTACCATGCTAACTAATTTGTAGCCTGAGGGCTCCAGGGATGACGTGTTTGTGTAGGCCAACCAGGAAGTCGACAACGGTCACATGACAACCACGCTCACATGAGCGCGAGTATACACAACGAGGCTAAAGGAGGACGAGTCGACGTGATGATGTCTATAGTACTCTCATTTTGCCACTTGTTTGCATCTGCCTTTTTAAAGACATACAGGCTTCAAAAATTAGGAGTATTTGTAGATGTACTTCATGTCACAGAACAAAACATTTACATTTCTTCAGCTTGTGTTAAACACAGACCTTATTTTGGCATCTAAAAACCTGTTCACAAAAATGAATGACTTCTGGATGAGGGAACCAGAAGTGCTAAAATGGTGACCCATTCCCAGGTTTCAGGACTCATTCCTGTAGACCTCTATTGACCCAGAGCAGCGTCTGGCCGTCTGTTTGAGGTAAATTGTTGTAAAGTCTAATCTACTGCAAGCTATTAGTGAGTTTCCATTTAACGAAATGCTCTGACTGAATTTGTCTCTGGTAAACAGTTACACATGTGCCGCCGATATGTCTCAGGCTTTTATTGTTCAAGGTAAGAAACAGGAGTGGACGAGTTGTGTCCGTATGAACGACGCCCTCATGTCATATTCACGATCTTGTATGTGGAAAGTTTCTGAATGCTCTGAGTTCAGAACTTGTGACATTTGTTGACTTGAGACATGGCGGAGCCCATGGAAGTTTATTTATCATTTATCATCACATTTATCGGTGCATAATAAGTTAATATTGTACAGTATATTGTAATTTTAGTTATGTCTTTCTTGGTAATTTTAGAATCTGTCTGAGGAAAATGTTGATATTCTCAACAACCTTGTTTTTGTCCTCCTCCATTATGTCTTTACATTTCCTCCATTTTGTTACCCTCTAGCTAGCTCGCTAAACTGTTAGCCGCTGTGGCTTCTAGACTCGGACAGTAACGTTAATATTGCCGTTGCTTAGCAGCAGCGTTCTTCACGACTTAACCGCTTCAACGCAACACATGTGGCGTTCATGACTTCTCATCTCGTAAACACGACCACATTCGAAGGCACCAAAAGTTTGCCATCTTGGTTACGACTACGGAGCCTCACGTTGTCATGGTCATTGTAGATTATACTGTACATTTTCAATATGTCAGTTTCGCACAACGGGATTGCTCAGAAAAATCAACCTCACTCCCCCAAAAAATGCAACGCTTTTTCACCCCTGTAAAGGTCTTTCAGGTGTGTTTTCAGACAGAAAGCAAAGCAGATGTTTCCCTCACCTCATGATGCAAATCAGGTTTTGCAGACCTTGTTTAACTGTCCCTTTAACCTACTAACTGTGCAGATGTTGCCTGTATGCTAGCTAGTAGGGCGTGCACCATCCGTGCGTGTGGTTCAGTCCATTGACATGATATTGACATTTAGACTATACTGTACATACTGTCTTACCTTTTGGATCTTGATTGGTGTCATTCACTTGCACCTGAGGTTCACTTTGGCCTACAGTCAGTTCCTCTGGGAAACAAACACACGGGTCAAGGGATCAGTCACTTTAAGGAGTAGTTCAACATTTTGGGAAATGCACTTAATTGCTTTCTTTCCCAGAGTGAAATGAGATGATTGATACAACTCTCATGTCTCAAGCACGTACGTGGAACGGGGAAGTGGTTAGCTTAGCTTAGCATAAAGAAGCAGGAGGAAACAGATAGCTTGTCTCTCTTAGTTCACTAATAAGCATGATGTATGCATTTTAGTCACCTCATTTGTTTGAGCAATACACACACAGATAGGACAACAAGATAAAAAAAAAAACATCTGCTCAAGTGTAAACCTTTTTATTGCAGCAAAACATTGGTTAAAAGATGAATAGGAATTCAAATTCCAGTATATAATATATGCTGAATTGAATTTAATACATCAGCCCCATTGTCACTGATCCCCGATCCATCTATTTGAGTCGGTATCGGCCCGATATCCGGTTCAGTATCGGTGTGTCCCACACAATCAAACCCAAATTACATGTTTGCAAAAGACAAAACATATTTTAAAGTGTGTATGAGTGACTTACTTGAACAACAAGCAACAAAACTTTAACATACTATACTTGAAGTGTGGTGAACATTTAGTCTTACCAGCTATCATGGTTGGCTGCACAACATTGAATTTCCGAGCAGACAGTCTGTGGACTTCTGGGGCTTCAGTGGGTTTTGCTATATTAAAAAAAAAAAAAAAAAAAAAAAAAAAAAAAAAAAAACACCTGAGACTCTTGACAGAACATGAATCCACACAATTAATGTCTATGTTTAGAAGATATTTCATTAAATCCCAACGATCAATCATAATTACAGTAAGTTTAACTTCATTAGTATCAGACCAGGAAGGGTGCTGGTCTGCATACACAATATCATCTACTAATGAAAGCAGACAGAGTCATCTATACAAAATTGTTATCCATAATAAAAAGCTTTTCCAATTGATTTTCATTACATGGACTTTCTACAGAAATAGTCACAGTCAAGCGACTTGCTCGTTATTTTCTTTGACAATTTCTATATCTAAATGACTTTACGCCGTGCCTACGTCTAGCATAATTGAGTGTGCTTTGGTCACTTTAAAACAATTTAAATGCTATATTAAGGTGGAATGTGAATTTATGGTCAGCTAAAATCCATCCAGAGCTTTATGAGGTAGTATACTATTTTGTCACCACTCTGAAATGAGTTTGCATTTGTTGCGCAGTAGCTGTGATCTGCTGTGCCTTGGCTGTCTGTGAACCCAGAGGTATATACACTATACTGTATCTTGCACACTGAGGCAAAAGCAGTAAAAGTAATTACAAAAGTCATTTTGTAACAGCTGACTTGTAAGGCGGCAGGTGTAGATGTGTTAGGATTTATAAGGCCTTAGAGTAAAGTGTTTCTTTTTAAGATACAATCCATTTTCCACCAAATGACGACATCTTTGGAGCATTCACAGCTGCTCAACACAGTACCCATCCAGACTTAATTAATAGTCCTGAATACAACCTAACAATGTGGCTGTCTGGACAGTTCGGCTGTTCGCCAGTCTTTACTGTAAAAGGACAAAAGTACAACCTGGCTCACCTGGCTTCTGACATTTCGCCTGGCACTCCAACATAGTCCTGAAATTGTTGGCATTGCCAAAGCAGCCGCCGTAATAGAAATGCTTGCACTGCTGACTCTTGCTGTCGAAGAAGTAGCGCGTCACCAGCCCTCGACAGGGTCCAGGAGCTTCATCTAAGTGACACGGGTTCTTGTCATCTAGGAAAGACGGAGAAAACAGTCGTCAAGAAAAGAGTACGGAGTCTGTTTTTAATAAATAAATTAGTGGAAAATGTTGGAAATTTCTGTTTCTCTTCACACATCAAGGTGTGCAGCAGAGTTGAATTATTGATCTTTCATTTACGGTTTGTTTGACCAAGGAAGAAAGAGTCAGACAGAAGTGCCAAACCGGCATCTACATTCATCATTAAACCGTATAATCTCCACAAGTTTGTACTTATCAATGTTACTTTTCAGGCCAAACCAGTCAGCAGAAAAAATGTTGCACGTTCTGAAAAACATGGATACACTGAATCTTTGAATGTCTTTCCAACCCAAAAAACATTTCATAAATATGTTTCATATCAGCCTTTTATCACGCAGAAATGCACAATGACATACAGCTTAGGCAACAAAACTACTTGGTTAAGGTTAGAAAAAAGTATTATGGTTTGTGCTAAAATAATAATCTGAGAACCATAACAACAAGGAAACTACTGTAAATAAACAACAACCACCCTTAACATTAGATGTAACCAGCGTAACGTCAGTGTTTACTTTTGGTAACGGTGCCCTTTCAGTAAATTAGGTGTTGTTGCTCTTTGCTGACGCTAAATCAACAAGACTTGCAAGTTGTATTGTTGAAGAGAATTGTGAGAAAGCATTTTTAATTTGACACGATACCTACAATTATATAAAATTGGATTTTTTTTATAATTATAAAATTGTGGATAGAAGTACTGCCTTTTAAAAATCCAACTGTAATGTTAGCTATTTATGCTACGTACACAACATAAGTTAAGTAGACGATGTTATCTATAGGATGTAAGTTAAGTAAACTATGTAACATAGCACATACATGTCTTTTCAAAATAAACTTATGTGTTCCCAGGAAACTTGGTGTTAGAAAAAGATTGTGGTTTGGTTTTATAAAAGTATGTTTGTTACGTAGTTAAGTAGCTACGCTATGTACGCAACATAAATTAAGTAGGCTGTGTTATGTATGTGACGTAAGTTAACTATGTAGCATAGTGTGCATACAACTTTTCAAAATAAACCACCGTAATCTCAGGAAACTACTTGGCTAGGTTTAAGAAAAGACTGTGGTTTGGTTTTAAAAAAAAAGTACTTTTGTTATGTAGTTAAGTAGTCTATGTTATGTAAGTGATGTAAGTTAAGTAAACAATGTAATATAGTGCATACAGATATTTTCAAAATAAACTTGCTGTGTTCACAGGAAACAACTTAGTTATGTTTACGTAAGAAAACAACTTGGTAAGAAGAGATTGTGGGTTGTGTTAAAATTGTTAAAATAGTTAAGTGGGCTATGCTATGTATGCGACATAAGTAGGCTACGTAACGTAACGTTACATGACTTAATCAAACAAGACAAGTCTGCTGGGTGACTGTCCTGTGTTTGCTATGTGCTTGTTATACTTGTTATTATACCACATAACTTTCAATGGTTGCTAATTATACTACATCACTTGCTCTGCATGTTGCTCTCTGTACTCCATTACTGGTTCTGTTACAACTGGGATAACAGCAGGTGAGGACTCAATAGCAAAACACTCAGAAGCAGGCGTGAGGCAAAAAACGGTGTCTTTAATGGCAGCAGAGGTTCGGTACACAGGAATCAAACAAGCAGGGAAACACATCCAAAAACAGCAGGCAAGGGAAGAAGATCAGAAAACACGGGCAGTCAGAAAACACTGGAAGGACGCTGGTACGCTTGAACACGAATGAAGCAAGATGAACTGGCACAGAGGGAAGGGAAGCACACATTAAATACTAGTGAGGGGAGAGACTGACGATGTACAGGTGGACACAATCAGGGCGGGAGAAGACAATCAGAACCAGGTGAATGGTGTTGGAAACTAGGTCAGAAGAAGGTGCTCAAACGTGAAGGAGGGAAACATGCAGGCAGGAAGTGAGGTGATCTGAACCGAGAGGGGATGTTAGAATATGAAATAAAACAGGAAGTGCAACAATAAGAGCATGCAACATGACACACAAAAATCAAAGACTTCACATTCCTAACAGGTTCTCCCTGAATGCAAAAATGTCCACAGTCAACATATCCGTGACATTTCCTGCAGGTGGGCTATGAACATCAAGCTCCAATCACCAATCCAAGCAATTTGACTTTACTAAAAAAGTAAAAAAAAGAAAAAGAAAAAGAAAAAGAAAATAGAAGCAAGAACACACGGCGTACGTCACAGCCTCGATTGAGCTGTCGGTGTCAACCAGTGACAGCTTTTTGCTTACGTATATACGACACATTACCTCGAGCAGTTAATGATGAATTTTAAAAGAGAACAAGAGTCCAACACAGTCCGATGAAACGTGTCTCGAATAGAAAGCCCAAACCAGGGAAGACCAAGGTAGAGCCACAGTAATAAATGCATAGGGAGGGAAGATGTAGCTACTCAAAGTTTGTGTACAGTAAAAGGTCTCCCAGTGGTGCAGCGATGTTTCCACTCTGTTAGGTTTCAGATTCACTCCCAATCTTCCTCTGCAAGTTGAAAACTTCCAGCAAGAACTTCCTTCCTGTTCCCCAGTGAACCACATCACCTCCTCTGTCATGTCCTCCTTCTCTGCTTTCTTTTCTGTCATATCTCTCCTACCTCTTACCTCAGCTCTCACTCCCCATGTTTCATTTTTTAGCACTCGTTGCATATATTATCACCCTCGGGTCTTGGCGTGTTGGGATCAGGGCACTGCAGCTCTCAGCTACAGTCTGATGTTCATCTAAATTCTGCATCTTTCATTGTGTAAGGTTGATGTAAGGTTGCTGTAATACTACATTTTTGTCTCCTGTTTATCTGCCTTTCCTTGCTGGCAAATGTTACCCTTGGCAATGCAAACTGTATGCATCTAAGGAAATGTAAAAGCTTAGATTATCTTTAATCTGAAACCTACAACTTTAAATTGAATAACCTTCTGCAGTATTCGAGAGCAGAGTTGTTGTGGAAGGTTGTCAGGAACCCTGCTGTTTATTTGAATAAGCTATCACAAAACCTGTACAAGCTGGTGACAGGCTCATGCTCGATTTGAGTCTGTCACACAATTGCGAACCGTGGTGTGAAATGCATCACTTCCAGTGGACTGGCTTGAGTTCAAACTGACTTTATTCACATTGTCAATCAAAACAGGTGCAACATGACAAGCCATGACTAGATGATCAATGATTTTCAACAGCAGAGTAGTGTGTGTATCCCACCATAGCAAGTGTACTGGTCCAACACATGGATAATGATTTACTTATCAAAAAAATGATAGTTTCAACACTGTGACATTATGAAACAATTGTCAAGTGTTATGATACTTGACCTTCATTACAAAATGTTATATAATTCTCTATGATTATTGTTCTAAATCATTATGAATATTTATTGTGCTTTTAAGTATAATAATATATAATTATATAATTAGATATAATATATAATCCCCACATTATCAGTCGCTCTCGGGTGAATTCATCAATAAAAACAGTTAACATTTGTCCCTTTACTTACGAATATAGAGTCAATACCATCAGGAGAATACACTGTTTAGCATTTTGGCAAATTTCACTTGGGTGCTACCCACATAATCAGCTGTGCTGCTCATCCCACAAATGCATGATCCTTACAAGCTGGACATCATTGTGAAGGTAATAAACAGGCTTTCCAACGGTGTAAAATACAATGACAGTTAGCAATGTAACAACAGAGAAATAAATAATCCACTACACACAAATTTCAAAACTTTATTTCTGAGGATATAGATAGATAGATATAGATATAGATATATATGTATATGCAATGCGATATTGTCTGCTATAACACTGCTATGTTACATTTATGTCAAGTATTTGTTTTAGAGTCCACAGAGTAGTATACGTCCTAAAAGGCAGAACTGCAGATACTATGGATTTTGGCTACAGTGTGGCTGTGTGAGGTACATAGTGTACATTAGTGTACACACAGTAGATAACCAGCAACCTCTGTGTCATGCAGGGTAAAATGACTGCTTTTGTCAATGGAGTCCTGTGGCTTTCAAGAGAGCAGAGATAGTGGCTTCAGTTCTTCGCTGGAAAGGGCTGTCTGATGGCAAGGTGAAGCATTAAAAATATTATCTAAATAGCATACACGTCAACTGAAATTATTATTTTTAGACGGGCCTTTCTTTTAGGTGGCTACAGTAGTATTTGCTGCTGCCCCCATCCACAGCAGTTCATTCTGTTGGTTCTGTGCATTAAATCCTGTCTGCTTACTGGGACTGCCATCTACTGGAGGTCGTACTCTATGATTATGACTAAAGACTATGGATAAGTGCCTCATACCAACCCACTTCAGAAAAATCTGAGCTACTCTTTTAAGTTGTAACTGTCATCCATAGCTACCATCAGACATGCAGCATGGGGCAACAACAAGGCAACAATTAGCTGTGTAGACATTGTGATTTACTGACTAACAAGCTGGCAAAACAAAATCAATCACCCTTATTAGAAGCTAAATTAGAAATCTGTTGAGACTTCTGAGTGTATACAACGTGTCCCAACAGCTGTCTTACACCAGCGACACGCTCAATATCTGGTTTATCTGTTAAGTCTACCAGTCATACCCTACCGAAGGGTGGCCGTGATTAAAAAGCTATCATTGTAACATCTAAATACATTTTATGAGGTGACTTTGACTTAAAAGCGTGGGAAAAGAGATGTGTCAAAGGGTACTCTAGGGCTCTCTCTAGAGCAGTGTGGTAATGAATAATTCAGAAACACAACTCTTTATCAGAGCTGTGAAGGTGGAAGAGGCGATTTGTGTTTTGAGGAGAATTATCGGTCAGCTCTTTCTTCAGATGCTGGGTGTAATTTACACAGCCCATCGCTGCAGAGAGTTTTGGCTTCTCTCCAGCGAGACCTCAGTATTTCAGCTAAACAGATTCAAGAGAGGCTCAGATGACTAGAAGCAGTTTTTTATGTGGGGAAAAAAAGGCATATTATCATCATTATATCATTATCATGATTGCTTTCATATTTGGCCCATTTGGGTGTCAGAACCAGAACGGTGAGATTTTAGGACAATGTACAATGAATCTATTGCAAACTAACAATGTTTCGACTGCACCGCATCCCTCCCAAACCTTCATAGACTCAACTGATTTCTCTCTGCTTATTTTCTTCCTTCAGGTTTGTTCAATATATTCCAACATATTTTGAAAGCTTTTTATTGTTTCTGCCTCTGAAAGTGCTGACGCCTCCTGAGGGGAAAAAGATGACTGATTTTAATGGAATAGAAATCTAAGAAAATAAATGAACTTGGAGTAAAAATAACAGTTGCCACTGGATAGAACCAGACATAATGCAGTCACACAGCAATATGGGCCGATCCATATTACCACAAAAAGGACTATTATATATGTCTGATTACTTTTTAACAATACTACTATTTGAATTAATTGAATTAATTCACAAATTAAATAAGATAAATGGTGAAAGTGTGTAAGGGTTTAGAACATAGTATATAATTGCCATTTCCATGCTCTATTATGTGTCATAAGTTGTTGCAGCAATTTTGAGTTGACACCATTTGTTACACAGACTTGGTGCTAAATTTAGCAATTTTACAAATTGATAAAAATTGATAAACATGATCATAATCACTCCAAAACACCACATTAAGATACCAAGACCTTGAGGAACGTCACAGAAAAAAAACATGTTGTGATCTGGTATCAGATACTTTTGACATTTTGAGATTCAAATCAAATTTTTCGGCGACTGAATGGCGAAACTGCTCAGAAACCCCCTTATTGTCAATCTACCTACCATAAAGGTGGCATGTCTGTAAAGGCGTGGCTCGTGGGTACCCATAGAACCCATTTTCATTCATATATCTTGAGGCGAGAGGTTACCTGACCCCCACTGTCCTTCAGAGGCTGTACCAGGTTCAGTTTTAGGGCCAGAGTGAAGCTACAGATGTCAAATTAAACGAGGAAACATCAGGAATCCACTGGTGTGGAAAGGACCATGTCATCCTAACATGTCAGGAAAATAACGCTTCAAAGTTGGGCTAAATTTTAACAAGGAAAAACTGGCATGGCATGTTCAAAGGGGTCCTTTGACCTCTGACCTCAAGATGTGTGAATGAAAACGGGTTATATGGGTCCCCACCAGTCTCCCCTCAGCATCTCCAGAACAGTGGACCAAAAAAAAAAAAAAAACAAATAAATAAATCAATGCAATTTTTGCGGAAATCTCCAAATCAAAAGTTTTTCATACCAAATCACAGCATGACTTGTTCTATGGTGCTCTCTTGGTGTCTTGGTGTTTTTTTTTTTTTATGGATCATTTTTGTCAGTTCTCGAGTGGTAAGAAATTTAGCACCAAATCTGTGGAACAAATGGTGTCAACACAAAAATTTCTGCAACAACTTGTGAGACATAATAGAGTCATCATAAACATATATTATCATTTAAACAGTTATACACTTTTACAATTCATTTTAAATAAATAATTAATTTGTTGACACACAGTGTTGAGCAGCATCTCAAATTAATCTTCAGGTTTTCAGCTTTCAGATGATGTCCACCACTTCTATGTGACATCTATAGCTGACCTGCCATCTCCCCCTAAAGACCCCCTGGACCCCCCTAAAAAAGACAAAAAGGCGTCTATTGTTTGTCTCCCCTTTGAAAATTTCCTTGTCAGTTTTTCTTGCCAAAACTTAGTGTTTGGAAAATATTTATCCTTTATTTATCCTCCTGGATGACAAGCTAAGATCATATTGTGTCAATGGATTGCTCAGATTTTATAGTTTCATGATATCTGATATCTGTAAGTTCACTCTAAATGATTGAAATAAAACTAAAAATGGTCGGGACTGTGGGAGCTTCTTTTATCTGATTAACATCCCAAAACAACCAAATCAATGGTTTACTATACATTAGGAGATGAAAAACAAAAAGACAAATTGTTTTGTATTTTTGGTCAATTTTAAGAAATAATCATCGAATGAATCGATTAATTTACAAATTATTTCAGCTTTACAAAGTGGGCTCACATTTTTCTGGTCCAAAAGTCCAAGTTCTGCCCCCTCCAGCAATGTTGTGTTGTTTGTGCTGTTCTGGCTCTTTCTGTTTACTTACTTTCTTTTAACAGGATCTGCGCTCACAGTGTAAGCCGTGGACAACACAGTGGTTACGACTCACTGGGGTTTCAGTAAAACACCACGGCTGGACAGCAAAGACCTCCGCAGAGATACGACAGAGTACGACAGAGTACGACAGAGTACGACAGAGTACGACAGAGTATGACAGAGTACAACAGAGTACGACAGGATGTTCCTCGTATCGGTTTGTGACCTTTACCAGAACATTCTTGTTCAGATGTCTGTGGCTGCTGGGTCTTCATGTTTGGAGTCGGCACCACTGGGGAATTTATTCAATTTTATTCAATTTTCCTAATTAATTATATGATAATAAACATTAAATCCAAACATGTTGATATATGATTATTCTATTAGTGCTTAATTTACAAACACATTTACAAGTTAAGATTATATATATAGTTGCAGTTTTTATCCACGTCTGTCCAAAATGTAATTATTTCATCATTTTATCCCCTTAGACTTTTCAGTTGTCATATCTAGCATATTAATTCTTGAGTGGCCAAAAATTAAAGCTGTCAAAGTTAACACAATGACGCAAATTCAATTTAAAATCACAAATGTTTTTAAGACATTAACACAAAACTATTTTTTTTTCCAGAGGTGGCAGCAGGCTCAGTTTTAATATTAGAGTGAAAATGCTGTTATTTTCCTGATTTTATTCTCATTAAACTATGACTTTATTCACACAATATCACTTTTTCTTCAAAATTTTACAACTTATCAGAGAACACAGACGTGTGGAGCATATTTTGTATCTACAAAAAGTTGAATATGAACAGAAATCTATAGTAATTCATATGTACACATATTTGAAAGCAATACAGAATGCCTGAGAGCTTCAGCCACTCTTATTTTCTGCCATGTTTTTATACATCGAATTATCACCTGGCGCCTGAATTTTGTGTTTTCTTTTACATAAATAAGTTCATTTTCACCATAAATTTGGTGGATAAAAATGAATGCAGAATGCACAGAGGGAAGTGTTTGATGCTCAGTTTCCTGAAGGACTCCCAGACCCCCAATGATGAAACGAAACGCTCTAATACCCCCCCCCCCCCCCCCCGTACAAAACATGGCAAGGGGGAAAAAACTGATGGTGGAATCAAATTAAAGTTTGCCAGCTTTGAGTTTTGGGAGTGTGTGCTGTTTGTGTTTGAGTTAAATGTCACTGATTTGATGATAACAACCCTGCTGCAAGATGGGTGAAATCCCAGTGAGCAAAACTATGTTGTGATCTGCTTAGAAGCGCGATGACATTTTCAAATGTCTGTGGCTGTGAAATAAAGTCACTCTAAAGTCACTTTGCAATATTTGACTCTGGAAAGACATTGTCAATTAAACTTTACAAGAATAAAGATTTTGTTTGTTTGTTTTCCAGGATCGTTCTGTAGCTGTACGCAGCAGATCGGCACATACGGGTAGTTCGCAAAAAGTCAAGCCGGCGCCTTATTTGAGGGATAGAAAACCAAAGATCCCATAGACTTCAATGCAATTCGACATAATTTGACAAGTTCATATGCAGTCATCTATTATTATACAAACATTTGTTTCATACATGTCTAATAATTATTTTGCAATCTACAATACTAAACCGGAGCGTTCGCGATGCCTTAATAAATGAAGGTCGATCGGCGTCGAGTCCCTTCAGTCTTCCCCCATCCAACATAATGGCTAGATATTGTTTATCCAGATATATTTACATATTTGATAGAATCCTGTTGGGCTAAATCTGGTCTGTAAATAACTAGCGGTCTGATCTATAGGCTGAGATTTAGTTGGGGACGAATATCTGATGCTGCTATAACATTAATGTAGGACAGTCTTACTGTGCAGCCTCCCACTCATGCTAACGTTAGCTAGCCAGTCAGCAGCATCATTTAGCTATTTACCACACTGACAGTGAATATTCACGTGTGGTATGAGCCTCAAATTTCAGTGTGAACCCCTCGGTTAACCTGCTTCACAATGGTTTTTCATCATTTTCTCTCCTGTGACAGCGAGTTGCTTTGCCCCAAACAGGAGTGCAGCCTCGGTAATGGTGCCATGCTGGACTGGTCTACAGCTTGGAGCCATAAAGTCCCTCTATTGGATATTTTTTTAGGACATGGTAGGGGAACAGATCGGAGATAAGCATTTTTAGATTTATTGTTTCTGCAATCAACTACACAGTCTTTTTTATTACTATTACGAGTTTGTGTAACTGATAAATAAATCCAAAATTGCTTCAGAGCCCAGCACTATTCTCAGGAGCTTGTTATCATCATCTACAGTCTGTTTGGTTTTTGCAGCTTTACGCAGCTTCTCTGTTTCCTTCTGGGATAATAATGTCCACTGAGCGCAAACAGAAATCAAGCAGTCTTTTAGGATACACTGAGTGTACTTAAAGAAACAGTGTGTAACATTTTGGGGGATCTATTAACAGCAGATGAACGTTATATTAATAATGTTTTAGTGTATAAACATTTGTTTGCATAGAATGAGCCCTTCATATCTACACAGGGAGCCGGTCCTCTTCACGGAGTCCACCATGTTGCTTCACCATGTTTCTACAGTAGCCCAGGAGGGACAAACCAAACTCTGGCTCCAGAGAGAGACTTCTAGGTTTTTATATAACCTGAAGGCCACCGTAGTTCTCCAACGCACTTGTGAAACTCCAGTAACTGAGGGTGGTGTGATTATGGAGCGGATGGCCTCTGAGCAAGGCGAACGGCATTACCATAGTAACGCACTCGGCGGCTCATGTTACCACACTCTTGGAAAGGGAGGATTCTGCTTACATTCAGAGTTTCTTACCAAAACATCCATTTCATTGATATCTCACAAAACTCCCTCTTCATAAAACATATGCATATTCTAAATCCTGATTATAAGCATGTGTTTATTTCCTCGCAGGCTTCATTGCATAAAACATGAGTCGCACTGACTAAAGAATACTTTTTCAGTGTGAAGCCACTACAGACGAACCCAGCTTGTTAGCACTGAATGTCCACTCGAGTTTTGACTTTGGCCACCGAGACAAAGTCACCATCGAGCACAGTAAACAGGGAGACACACTTGTGTTCAATTTAGATAAAAGCAGCCACGACAAAATGTAATGCTGTGATGCAACCTGTCCTTTTGTGTTCAGCCAAGAAGCAATAAAAACTGTTGTGGAACTGCCATTTAAATGCCATGGAGCAAATATGAGTTTTATAGCTCTGTTTAATGCAGTCATTTTCTTTATGACCAAACAGCAGCAGGTTTCTTACTCATGACTAAGACTGTACACTCAGGCCAGCATTAATATCCAACAGTCGCCTTCATATTTCTGTCCAAGACGTTTTATTTAATGTGAACTTTGGAGCATAAACTTCCGATTTGTATATAGAGTGCAGATTTGTTTGTGTGGAGACTGACGACGGGACATTAAATGGACGTTTTGCATACAACAGAGCCTATGGAATGTAAATTCATTCATGATCCTTTTGTCTGACTGCATCGTGTTTCACATGGCATGCTATTAGAAGGTGATGGTCGCTGTTTGTCAGTGGGAGAAAGCACTTTGTCAAACCGCAGAAAATAACTTACCATCTAAATACGTTGACAGGTGTGTTACTGCTTTCATGCAGGGACATATTTCATGTTGAAATTTGAGTTTTAAAGGTGGATTGCTTTCCTGCTGTAGCTGTCAGATATCATTACATACTGTACGCAGCTGTTTGGGCAGAGAACGGTGTTTTACAGCCATTCTCTAGTTTCTTTTTTGTGGACCTTGTGTTTTCACAGGTATAAGTGTGTTAGAACCAAACCAGCTTAGAGCTCATCTTTACTGTGGAAAAAACACTCTCAGGGGTGAAATGTCTAATTGCGTCTGCTTTGATTGCTTTTCAGAAACAGCAGTGTTATGGTATATTACTGAAATCTAACAAAATCTGAGTGCAGATGAGTGAGGTTGTATCCTTGCACTGTGAGGACTGCACAAGACAGCAGGTATCGCCATGCTCTTACCAACAATTGATAAGGGAAGATGCAGGAAAGACATGGTTCTGTCTTTTAGTCCATCTTTTTGTCATGTACATTCAGACACGCTTGCAGTGACCTTTAACCTCTTCAACTCCGAGAGGATTTACACTTGTCAGAGGCTGTAGCACCATGTCATGCTATGTCGGGAAAAACGCTAAATCACGTGACAAAGTTACGCTAAATTTTGGCGAGGAAAAGCCTGCATTCGGTTTTTGTGACTTCGTCATCTTGACATTAAAGCTCGCTTTTTGTTAGATTACCTGTTTGCCTGTTTTTCTGCATTTGCATCCACCACCATAAAAGACATTAAAAACATGACAGAACCAACTGAAAACAGGGGAAACACAGACACTAAATAGACAAGTAGTGCAGGCTGATTACTCACAGGTGAAACAAATCAGGACCAGGCAATCACAAATAGGCGGGAAACAAGACAAGGGCAAAAAGTAAAACTAAAAATGACACAAGAGGTGAGTGAATTTCAAAGTAAAACAGGAAATAAACTATGACAGGAACCGAGGACCATGACAGGAAGTAAAACAAGACATAGAGGAGGCGAGTCACAAAATAAACAGGGACACTAGAATGAATGAATAAAACAGAAAACCCAAAATCAAGAAACCAAAATCACAATTACAGAACCCATAATTAGAAGATGAAGCCAACTACAACAGAAACGCAGGACCATGACACTTATAGCGATTGATAATGCCTGTTTACTGGCCTGATGACAGTGAAGTTAACTTCATTATTAAGATCTTTAACCAGGAGCTCATTCTCTTTGTCAGGACGGCCACGTGGCCCTTGTCTTTTCCCCATTGTTGATGCTTCCCATATAACAATTTCCTCAAGGCTGCACACATCCAGCATCTGTTTTGTCTTTTTGTATTATAGATTATGATATGAGAAATGAGAAATCGTATTATTATTAGTTATTTGCAATTAATTCAGTTCCAATTTATCATCAGTTTGGTATGTGTAACCTCTAAATGATACAACACTGACTGCCTCTCTTAAATGTGCCCATATTTTTCATTAACGAGAAGCCTCGAGGAAAACTGTTCAGAATTAATGTGCTGGCCAAGATCCATTTTAGCCACATACCAACAAAATTACTTTGCAATAGGATTTTATGCCCAAGGTGGCAATAAAGTCTAATGAGGAACAGCAGTCCTTGAAAACAAAACTGATCATTTGCTAACGACATCATAACAATGCAAAACTATAAGGCACCCTTATCCTGTGTACTGTGATTGTGGAAAACAATCCCCTTACATCATGTTACAACATGCTGTCGGGGTCTGTGTTCACCGTTTACTTCAAGCTGAATCTGTTCACCAAACATCCAGGTGAATCACTGGAAACAGTGTCAGTCAAAAGGGTCAGACTCACCTGAGACGAGACACGTTTCCTCACATGCGTCCAAGGTTTCGAAATTGTTGGCGTTTCCACCGCAGCCTCCATATTCAAACATCTCACATTGCCCCGTGTCGACATTGAAGAAGAATCGGTCCTTAATGGCCTTGCAAGGCCCTGGCTCGTCCTTCAGGGCGCACAGCTCGTTGAAGATGAAGAGCTCAGATTTAGCTCCATCTGGTGAGGCGGGATAGAAAGACAACTTTTAGTACTCTGCTTCATGTGGCGCTCCGTGTATGTGGGAAGAAATTAGGTCACAACACTCAAAGTCTAACCTCGGGCTCTGAGATAAGGCAAAGAAGGATGACAGTATAACTTCCAGAAGATTCCAGTGTATGGTTTAACAGCTTACTGTTTTTAGATACGACTGTGTGAAGGATGTGTTAACGCAAAGCATGAGCTGTGTGACCCGACTGAATAATGGCAAGTCAGGGAAGCCACTATACTGTTTTTTTTTCATAAAATAAATTGAAATGCAACTTACATTGTATTGGCGTATTGTATGCTGCCATCAGGGAGTACCTAAAGCTCCTAGCACATAAGAGCAGATGCAGGCAGGTGGTAACCATCTAAAAAAAGCCTCTTGTCTATGAGGCCGGTCACTAGAGAGCTCCAACCAGCTCATAGAGAGTGATTGCCCTGCTGGTGAGGTAGCAGCAGATGTGATAATAATGCACTACTACAACTAATTTCTTTAATGAATTAACACAACTTGTGATTTTTAGGTTGTAGGGGACTGTATTTTCAAGTGTTAGATAAGATAGATACTGGCATCACATGAAACTAGAATACCTAAGGAAGCCATTGGTACCTACCATATCATGCTAGCTTGTCGCAAAGGAGGCTAAATAACGTTGAAAATAAATTTTGGTGAAAATAAACTGGCATGACCATTTTCAAAGTGGTCCATTGACCTGTGACCTCAAAATATGTGAATGATAATGGTTTCTATGGGTACCCGCATGTCTCCCCTGAGCAGTCCCAGAACAGAAGAGCCAAAACTGCATTTTTTTGCAGAAAACTCCAATGTCAAAAGGTTTTGATACCAAATCACAGCATGATGTTTTCTGTGGTGTTCCTCAAGGTGATGGTGTCTTCATGTGGTCTTTTATTGGTCTGACCTCCAGATGTGTGAATGTAAACGGGTTCTCTGGGTCCCCACCAGTCTCCCCTTTACAGACATGCCCACTTTATGATAATCCCAGGCAGTCTGGATCAAGTCCTAGTCAAGTCAGCACTCTGACACACTGACAGCTGTTGTTGCCTGTTGGGCTGCAGTTTGTCATGTTCTGATTGGAGCAGATTGTTGATGCTGAAGTCAGAACCTGGGAGGGTTTCTGGACAATATTTGCCTTTTTTGTGTAGCTAATACTAGATTTCCAGTAATACATAAATGTAATAATGTAATGTAATAATATAAAGCAGCATATTTGCCCACTCCCATGTTGATGAGTTATAAATACTTGAGAAATCTTCCTTTAAGATACATTTTGAACAAATAAAAAATATGTGATTAATTTGTGATCCACTGTGATTGAGAGATAAGATAATCATGAAAATCAAAATGAATATTTTAATTGACTGACAGCTCTATTAAACATTTAATGGGTAATGTACAACGAGCCGGTCATTGTTGTGAAAGACTCCCTGACAGGATTATGCCACATGGTCTCTCATCACCCTGAAGGGGGTTTCTTTCACAACAATGACCTGATAGCTCTACATTATCCTCCTCATTACACTGCTACGTACTTAAGAAATCAAACATTTGATGCAAAATCAGTCCGTCTGAGTCCCACATCATAACTGTGCCCATAGCAACGGCCTCCTATACATAGCAATGGTCTGCTATGCAGACATAACAGACTGCAGAATGCCATATTTGACCAATCAGAATTGACTATTCAACAACTCCATATAATAATAACCTGATAATGTGTTTGGTTAAGTTGTTTAATCATTATGCAATTATATTGATATTTCTGGTGTGACTGGAAAGTTGGGAAACAAACATTAGATTATATTTCCAGTAAGGTACAAAGTTCAATCAAAACACATGGTGTAATGGGAACCACCTTGCTTGTCCTGTCAGCACAGCAGTCAACAAACAGTCCCTCTGCCAGATGAGGTAATGAAGGCAGCAGCTCACCACTACAACCTGCCCTCCTCCAAACACATCACATTCTATGTCATGAGCAGGGATTGGGGACACCAATCAAATACTCCCAATCTCCTTCCTTCCATACGTTGAATTGCTTTTGCATGTGGGAGGTGGAACTTCCCTGCAGAGGCTTGTGCTGTTTTTGTATTTACGTTCTCCTTGTCTGATAAGTGGTAGAAGATTGGGTCATCTAGCAGGGGAGAAATTACACAGTGACACACAACTGGGTTTCCATCTAGTACCCAAACCCATTTTGGCTATGTAAACGCACCACAATTCTGATCCTCATTAAACACACTTTACAGACAACATACTGTGAACAATTGAGATTGTTGCTGTCCTTTTTGTCATTGGATACCTAAAGCTATTAGAATCATCCCCATTGGGGGAAAAAGTACAGATATGGTGCAGACTGGTCTTGTAAATAAAAATGTTCAATAAGCCAGACTTTGGCCACCCAAGGAGAGGGAAGAAAACATTTTTTTTTCCTATTGATTTCTGCTCTTGTCTGAGACAGACCAAAGTACAATAAGCCGTGTGTTCTTCAATCACTTGTGTCTAGTATCCAGACAGAAGCATTATCAGGCAGCCCAAAATAAATACATCCAAACAAAATGTTAACTTAAACAGTTTCTTTGCAAGACTTGAGAAAAGGTCCTTAAAGTACACACACAGACATATGCAAACATACCCTGATAGATATGTGCTTGCACTCAGAGTTAATCTGTTAAAGTCAGGCTCAGGCACCCAGAGACAAATCATACTGTGAGTTGTAACATTGTCCAGTGAAGCTGAATAGAGAAACAGACAAGAGTTTTAATTTGAGCTTAAGCAGCTGGGTCCTTGTGGGTTGTGAACCACAGCCGGGAATAAACTTTAAACAGGCGCACAGTAACTGTCAAACTGAGGCACATTCTGACCAGTAACAACCAGACCTTCTGAAAAATTTATGTTTTAATAAAAAAAACTGTAATATGGACACAGGAAGAAGCTGTTCAGGCTTGCAGTGATGAGTCACCAGCCCCGCCAGTCAGTCGACACCTGTAGTGAGTGAGCAGATCTGTAGCTGTATTAGAGTGTCTGGATCAAATGTAGTTAATATTTGATTGAATGACTTTGTTACACATTTAAATAACTTCAAATGCACCTGAGCATGTTTTTATCTATTTATGGTTTTTTGTGCAAAATATTTTATTTTATTAGCTGTTACTGTATATGCAGATGAGTTGGTTATTTTGACATATAGACATTATCAACCTATTTTAACAACAAAACCACTCAAATAGTGACTACATTTACCTCAGTTTTTTGGGGTCAGACACAAGCCATTATTTACAAACTCAAAACGTCCTTCATGTCTTTAGACTCAGAATAATGTCTATTTCCACTAATTCCATCATGTCAGCCGCCCACTTTGCCTTTTTTCTCACCATATTGGGCCACTATGAATGAAACAGCACTTCTTCTTTTCGGCGATTGGGTGGAGAGCACTTCTGTTCTGGAAACTGCTCACAAACCCCCTTATTGTCAATCTAGCTAAGAAAGCCATCCATCCTCTGAATGCTCCAGGTCTCTAGTTTGCAGGTATAAATTTCATGAGGCTGTGATTATCCGAGAGGTCACCACAGGTTATATATAGTGAGGTCATGTTGCAAAAAATGGCCTACCTACAATTAAATGGCTGCTATGGGGACTAACCTCATCATTTACAAATACAATTGGTCTGATTGATCTCGCCTCACAGCAAGAGGGTCGCAGGTTCGAATCCGGCTTTGGGCTCTTCTGTGTGCAGTTTGCATGTTCTTCCCGTGTTAGTGTGGGTCTTTCTCTAAGTTCTGCAGCTTCACCCTACAGTCCAAAGACATGGTTAGGATTCAAGATGGCAGCAACTACGGCAGCCTCGAAGAATAGATGTACACTGTTTTTCTTGTTTTTTTGGGTTGCTTTAGTTTTTGGTTAGCATTCACCGACCGTGTTCTCTAGAGAAGAGATCCTTAACATTAGGGAATCCACCCCATCAGATCTATCCCCCACTCTTCTGACCCCTTTAGCGGCTATACTGGACATTTTGCTCGGTGCTGTGGCCCTCGGCCGAGCGATGAGGCGCAGGGAAGCTCGCTGGTGCACTGGTGTGCTTCAGACAGAGAGGATTAAGATCTCCGCTCCTCTCCAATGTGCGCTCACTGTGCAAAAAGTGGACGAGCTGCTGTTTATGATTGGACAACAACAACAGAGACTTTTCTCTCTCTTCTGTTTTGTGCTTTACGGCTTCATGGATGTGTGGATCACTTTCAGACTCTGTGCTGCAGCTTCCTGGCTTCCAGCTTTTCTGAGTCAACTGTGACCCAGAGCTATCACAAATCAAACGGTGGGGGATTTGTTTCTATATCAACCACAGGAACGTGACAGTGATTTTGCGGACATGTTCTCTGAATCTGGAATCTTTCATAATTAACTGTAAACCCTTTTATTTTCCCCGCAAATTCTCATCCTTCATTTGCTGACCGGATACAGAAGGCTGAGAGGAAAAACCCGGACCTTTGTCACTCTTGTCATCAACCTTGGGGACTTTAACAAAGACAAACTTAACACAAGAACTTCCAAAATACAACCAGAGAGGAGAACCCACTTGACAAATGCTATTGCACCACGCACAATGCATATCCCTGCCATTTCCTGCGCTGCGCTGGTCCACCTCATCCCTACGTACAAACAGAAGGTCCAACAGGCTGAACCTGTTGTGAGGAGTACCAAGAAATGGAGCAGCGAAGCGGTGGAGGATCTGTGTGAGTGTCTAGACCTTACAGATTGGGAGATGTTTAAGACCGCCACTGACAGTCTGGACAAATACACAGACACTGTGACGTCGTATATCAGCTTCTGTGAGGACAGCGTTATACCGACACGCACCAGGGTTCACTATAACAATGAGAAGCCCTAGTTCACAGCCAAGCTCAAACAGCTTCACTTGGTCAAGGACGAGGCATTTAGGGATGGTGACAGAGAGGGTGTTAAAGTGGTTAAATACGTGTTTGGCAGGGCGGTGAGGGAAGCCAAACAGCAGTAGTCTAAGAAATTGGAAAAACAATTCTTGGTCAACGACTCCACCTCAGTCTGGAAAGAACTAAGGCAGATCACAAACTACAAGACCAGACCGTCCCACTCCACCCTAACCTTAACCCTAACCCAAGCTGAATGAGTTTTACTGCAGATTTGATGGGCGAAGTGTCAGCCCAGGCTGCATCTACTCTCCCCCCAGCCATCGGCAGCCAATGCCAGCACCCCCCCAGGCTTCTCCACAAGCACAAGCAAGACGGGGAAGAACAGGAGTCCAAATGTAAGGCTGGGGAAGCAAGTCTCCGACACCCAGACCATCAGCACCGGTGCCCTCCAAGGCTTCCTCCTCTCCCCACTGCTCTTCTCTCTGTATACCAATGGCTGCACCTCCAGACACCAGAGTCTGTCTACAGATGGGAGGTCAACCATCTGGCATCCTAGTGCAACCAGAACCAATGACATTGAACACAGCGGAGATGGTGGTGGACTTCAGGAGGACCTCTGCCCCCCTCCAGGAGCTGTATGCCTCCAGGACCTTGAGGAGGGTCAGGAAGATTGTGGCCAACCCCTCCCATCCTGATCTGTTTCAGATTCTGCCATCTAGCAAGAGGTTAAGGTCCATCAGGACTCTTATTATGTTTTTACTGCTTATTAGCAGCAACAAATCAATGCAAATTCCTACTACATACCTGATACACCTGACAATAAATAAAGATTCTGAGATGAATTGATGAATCAATCTAGATGATGACTAATCTGACTGAAATTGACTGAAAATGTGATTGTGAATGTTGTCTCTATGTGTCAGCACTGCGATGAACTGGCAACCTGTCCAGGATGTACCCTGCCTTCGCCCCATATATAATAGGCAAAAATAATGTATTTATACTACATTCAAAAAGCTGCATGATTTGTGCCAAAAACTGCATGTGATTATGAAAAAGTGGGCATGGGCAAACTCATAGGTACCCATAGAACCCATTTTCATCTTCCTGACAAGCTAGCAGTGTTCAGTTTTCTCTTGTTTGTTCCCAGTGCATGTGGGATTAGTTGTACCCTTGCAGGCTAACATTTGTTAGAAGACAACTTGAGGTAGTACTTACTGTATGCAATAACTAGTATTTTTAAATGAGTATTTGCATAGCATTTTGTTCAAATAAGCTTTACAATGCATAATGTTTGTATAAGTTTGCCCACCACACATTAATATTTGAAGTAAACTGGGTTAGAAAAACAACACATTTGCACATCCCTCGCATTTGCTATGAATGCAAACAACCTTTCTGAGAAATTCGCAAATCCATGCAAAGCTCCAAATCTGTCATCAGGAATCCACCATGTTGTTGAACAGACGGTAAACAAATATAGTCCTACTCACACAATGATCAGCAAAACCCTTGGAAGCCAACCAACAAACCAGCCAGCTCCTTAAAAGATAGGCTGCGCTGAATAGGGAAACGGATTTGAGATGCATCAGATTTCCACTGGCAGCTCGTCTCCGGAGTATTGCTGATGGGCTCAGCTTGGCCAAGATTTGCTCACATACTCACAGATTTGGATAAAGATCTGAGTTGCTCAACATGCACCGTGCCAAGCACCTCTGTAATTCCCACGATGGGCAGGTTGATGCAGCTTCGGCCCCAGTCCCAGCTTGTTTAATATATCAGAAGATTATCCTGTACCTCCATTTCTAGGTATTCTGGCAAAGCTCAAACTGTACAGCAGCCATGGAGCAGCAAACAACAAAACACAGCCCATTATTGATGACTCAGCTAAAGACGAAACACCAAAGAGCACACACTGTTACCAGGAAGACAGTCAGGCACGATGTACTAATACAACAGCTGGAGAAAGTGAGACAGATGTAGACAGTAACACAGAGAAAGAGCAGAGCAATGCCAAAGTGTTGAGAGCTCCCAGTGGTTCTGTCATCTGCAGCCCAAACTACAGGATGGCTTTACAATCTGAGGGACAACTGCGTCTATGCTTTCTTAAGAGGAACATTTTTTCATGCTGTGTAATTGATAAGGAAACAGCAGAAATAGTAAAAAGGAATAATAAAAGTTGCTGACTAAGTTGAATACGTGTGAACAATAACCATGTTGAGAGACCTCAGTATCAATGGAGTCAATCAACTGGTGAAGAAAACAGTGCAAGTGATAAGAATACTCCTAAAAATATTGAGAGAATACTACTACATTCTAATGTGTACTTATCATTAAAATAGAAAACATCATTCTTATGATCTAATTCAGTAATTCTGGTATTCATTATGTCTGATTAGGTGCTAATGTACAGCACAATAAATACAGTAATTACAAATATGGTGGAACAGAAATCCTGGTGTGTAAATAGCACAGAGCAGATGGAATATGAAAGTTTAATAATGCACAAAATCATTTTAACACCTCTAATTGTTTTTTTATGCTAAATGCAGTACCTGTGAGGTCTGGACAATATTTGTAGTTATTGAGCTCCAATATATACAGCATATGCATACATTTGCAAAAAACAGCATATTTGCCCACTCCGAGGATGATAAGATAATTACATTCTTGATAAATCTCCCTTTATGGTACTGTACATTTTGAACAGATAAACAATGTATGATTAATTTGCGATTAATCATGATTAAAATATATGCAGTATACTGGAGGCATATATAATAATAATAATAGTAATAGTAATAGTAATAATAATAATAATAATAATAATAATAATAATAAAGTTATTTAGGGTTAGCTGTTTTTCTTAGTTGGTGAAGAAACCAAAATGGTGCATTAACTGTGCAGGAGTGAACAGGTCTACAATGTAAGAGACACTGTCAGTGTTTATCAGAGCCCATCCTGAGGCCAGTGGACACAGGCTGAGGGCGAGTCACAGCCCATCACAAGGCTTTAGAGCTGAACTCAGAACAAAGGAGGTGACCCGCATTGTCTGTATTTGTGTTTCTCTGCATGTGAGAGAGAGCATGTATTTGTTTATTTATTTATTTATTTATTTATTTGTTGTTGATGTTTCAAGGGCATTGTTCTGTTTTTTGAGAACAGAGGACTGCAAATGGATTACTGTATTGGCCCACATTTTTGTTTGTTTCTTCAAGGAAAGTGGGGCTTTTATTAAATTCAAGGACTCGGCATGTATGAGTTCACAGCAAGAGAGTGAGCCTTCACAGTGAGCCTAGTAAGTAGTAAACAAGACTCTGTGGATTTATGACCAAATAGTATCACAAATAGTGGTCATGTCTATAATGTTAAATTCAATAAGTCTTTCTTAATGTACTGCAGTAGCCAGTGGAACAGCATTCATCAAAAAGGTGGGTGAACTAGAAGGTACAGATGGGTAGGTTACAGAGGAGGAAATGGGTATAATTATACTGTATATTTCAATGGATTTTTGTATGTGTAAACCACCCAGAGCTACGACAGTACATCATGTGTGTACAATGTGTTTAAACCACAGACTGTCTATTGTAGAAAGAACTTTGCTGCCATATTTATGCCTAGATGACGTTATACTGGGAGTTGATGTTACAGCTACAGTGTTAGCACCAATTGATCCAAACTCCATTCAGAAAACAAGCATTTTAAAAGTTATTTGTTTGTCATCTTGCAGACGGACCTGACAAATCACGAATTCAGTCTTTTCACAAATCATAATCATAATGACGTTATTTCGGCATCACTTTGATCTATTAATTACAATTAAATTCCAGCAAAAACGGTTTATTTTTGGTCAGTGCAATGGCACTGTATGTGAATACAGCTCGCTGCTGAGTGACGTTATGAACCCAGACATGACAGGGTTTGGTCGTCTGACATATCTGCGGCTTCCATAACATGTACAAATCAGTAACAGTGGTTATTTCTTCAACAGTTGATGGCGGAAATGGCATAAAGCGAGGTGGAAATTCCCTTTGTGCTTGGTGTGAATGCACCGTAACACAATACAAACAAGCATAAACAATAGCACATGTACAACAACAGCTCTATGTAATGTTATACTGAACCACTGATACTGACCACTGATTGGAAACTCCCAATCCTGTAACTTCACTCAATCCGTCACTCACTCAGTGACAGACTTTTGCGTTTGGAGGAATGGCCCTCTGTGGTCAGGCCAAACAGTGCTGTATTATGGGTTATTTATAGCCTTTTACAGTTTACTGTTCATCTGCTACTGCAAGTCAATTAGCCTGTATCAAAAATGACCAGTGAGTCCACTTTTCTGCTGGTTCATCCAACAGTGGAGGAAACATATAACCTCCTAACAAGTGGAAAGTGTCTCCCGACATACAGTATTTACCACAGCTATTTACAGGACACACTCATCTGTCAAGTGTCTCAGTAATGCATTATCACTGTGTGTCATATTAGAAAATGGAGATGCCACAAACGGGAGGCTGAAATGTTTACTGTCAGAGACTCTTGCTCCCATGACTGTTTCCCAGAGTGTGACAGGAGAGAGTTGAGTATGTGACTAGGAAAATGAATGAAGCCACAAATGCCTTTTATTACACACATTACTTGATGAAGATGTCTGGGCTACACAAAGGTAAGAAGACAAAGGAGATTTATCTTTGTGCTTTCTTGAGCTATAAAGTATGTTTAGTTTCTCCTTACCAATGTTTCTGCCCAGTCTGTCACAGGTCAATATTTAATCCTGGTGTTGCAGGATTTTATACCAGTACTTGCCAAAAAAGGCTTCATATTTACTGAAACAGCTACATCGTTGGCCAGTTAACTGCTGTTAAGGCAAGTTTGACAAAGTTTTGATATCAGCATGATGACACCAAACGATACTACTGACAGCTCAGGCTCAGGCTGATGTTAGCAACACAGACAGACAGGACAAGCTGTCCGAATCCTGAACTTGCAATTCTGATATCTGAAGGTGATAAACTTAAAGATAGGGTTGGTCATGATGAGAAACTAGCATTGATCTATTGTAGCATTGATCCAACCTTAAAAACCAAGTCCAGTGTTGACGTCTCCAATGAAAGTAGCTAGCGGCACTAGCTCCAAAAGTCCTTAATCTAGAGAGAAAGTCAGCACCAGATCTTACTGTCTGTTCATCTGCAGTCTCTCCACCCTCCCTCCCAGTCCTTACCGCCACCGAACTCATAGTTTTAACTTGTGGACAGTCTCAGAAGGTTCTGGATGAGCTACTTAGACTGAACCCTAAAAACCAGCAGGGTCAGATGAGCTGGACCCTTTCCTTTTAAAAACTGCAGCTCCCATCATTACGGCTCCTATCAGATATATTTAATCTGTCCGTACACATGGCTGAAATTCCTCTTGCTTGGAAATCAACTGTAGTGCATCCTTTTTTCAAGGGGGGAGATCAGGCTGATCTAAACTGTTATAGGCCAATTTCTATTATGCCATGTCTGTATAAGGTGTTGGAAAGACTTGTAGGTAGTCAGTTAACCGACTACCTGGAATCCTACAATATTCTGTCTAGTGCTCAATCTGGCTTCAGACCTGGCTGTGGGTGTGTAACAGCAACTCTTAAGGTCCTTAATGACATCACTTCTGCCTTGGATTCAAAGATGCCTTATGCTCTGAGATTACCAAAGCCTTTGACACAGTACATCACTCTTGTCATTGACAGACGCCATATTGGCGTCACAGGGACCTCCTTGTCTTGGTTCTACTACCTCACAGACAGAGTGCATGAGAGCAGAGCAACTTCTCTCCCAGCCTTTGCCTGTCACCAAAGATGTCCCTCAGGGATCAGTTCCTACTCTATTCTCCATTTACATTAATAATATAGCAAGTTCTGTAGTGGATTCATCCATCCATTTATATGCAGATGACATAATCCTCTACTCTATTGGCCCCTCTATAGATGTAGTCTGTCAAAAGCTTCTTCACAGTTCAAATAAAATCCAACAAGCTTTCTCTAGTCTACATCTAAGGTTAAATACCTCCAAGACCAAAGTCATGTGGTTTGGTAAGAAGGGACGTGCACCCTTAATTGCCTCTAGCATTTCCATCCTTGATGGGGCTCCTCTAGACCAGGTTACTGAATATAAATGTTTAGGAATCTGGCTGGACAAAACTGTCTCCTTTTGCACCCACACTACACTGAAACTGCTGTCCAAAATTAAAACAAAAGCTAAAAAAAACACTTGTACAAATGACCATCTGTAAACTGGCCATCATTCGGTACACGTCAGAAAATTCACTGGTTCTTGTCTGTGACGCACGAAGTAAGACAAAGTGTGGACCCAAAAGCACAACCAGGAAGACAGGCAGATTAAATCAAAAGTCTTTACTAAAGGCAAAGTTCGATACACGGGAGGTCAGTCAGAATACAGGCAAACAAATCCAAATCGTAATGCAGAGACGTAATCAAAGAAACAGGCGGAGTAATCAAAAACACTAGGAGACTTACACTAGAAGGACGCGAGGACGCTTTCACTCAAAAGTACAAAGACGAACTGGCACAGAAGGATGGGGAAGCACGGCTTAAATACTAAAGAGGGGAGTGACTAATTATGGACAGGTGAACACAATCAGGGCTGGGAATGCAATTGCCAGGAGTAAAAATTAAACATTAAGTTAAAAACAAACTACACCATGGTCACATGAACCCGAGTACACAAAGCAAGGCTATAACAGGTTGGCCTGATGATGTTTAGTAGTCCCACTCAGCCACATGTTAGCAGCCACCTTTTGAAGACACATAAAGGCTTCAAAAATCACAAATGGCGTATTTACAGATTAATTTTATGTAGTAGAACTAAACATATTAAAAAAACATATTTTAAAATGTTGAAATCTCTAAGCTTGTGTTAACCACAGACCTTATTTCAGGCATCTAACTAAATATATATTTAAAAAGCCATTAACTTCCAGAAGAGGGACTAGGAAGTGCTGAAATGTTACTCATTGCCGGGTTTTAGGACTCATTGCTGTGGCACTCTATGAGTGCATGGAGAGGCAGGTATGAAGGTAGGTAGGTAGGAAGGTGGGTTGGAAGGTAGGTAGGTGGGTAGGTAGGTGGATAGGTAGGAAGGTCGCTAGGTAGGTAGGTAGGAAGGTACGCACAGATTATTACAGATAACCACAGATACCAGATTTAATTTTTCTTTTTTTGTCAGAGCATTTGAATTATTGATTGCCATCCAAAATTTCAACACATATAACAACAAAACCAAATGTTTTTGATGAACATTACCAGCCCTACTTTAAAACAACAGCACACTGTTTAAAAGTTTAACTGGGAGAAAGGAACAACTGCGTTCACCGACGCTACCTGCAGGCCATCTGTCTGAGATTGATGTGAGCCAATCACTAGATTTAACTACCAGATGTTTAATTATGAAAAAGCTTCACTGCTCAGCTCAGTTCTTCATCAAACGGCCGAGCGTTAATCGTGCAGACACTGGCATGCAGAGCAGACAAACCGGGGACCAGCCTCTAATTTCTTCTGAGCTGTTTTACAGCTCACAAAATGAATGCTAATTAGCAACAACTGAGTGGATTTGCTGGTGACAGTTGTGATTAAAGCCAGTGAAATCAACAGTTTATTACTTTTTTACACTGTGTTTAGACTCTTAATTATATTCAGGTTATAATTAAAATTGTGGCCCTTGAAAATGTAGAATATTGCACTCAAATTCATTCATTCAAATTCTGATTTTCATATACATATGAACAACTGTTCAGCCCAACTCATGCTGACTTTCTTTGAGTTGGTGAAATGAAAAACTGTTATTGCCTCTGTTTTTTTTTATTGACTTGCTGCACTTCAGTGTCAAAGCTATACAACATTAAATGTGGAAAATATGCCAACCTTGTTTAGTTTATTAACACAAATACAGGCACAGACAAAAAGTTATTATTTTTGCTTCTTTATTAAATCTTAACATTTTTTCTCTCATGGTATGTAGGGTCTCAACCACATGTCACAACAACTCATTTTGTTGGATACATTGCCCCAGAAATAATTGTGCTATGTTATTGTTATTTTAAGACCATTTTATACCACTGATACAGCTGTGACATAATAGCAGGATAATTTAAGTACACCCTTTTTAAAGAGCAATGGATTTTTAATACTTATATTGTATTATTGAATATTCAAACATTGGTATGTGAATGTGATAAAAAAATAAAATATCCACGGTGGTATAGTGGTTAACACTGTTTAAAACAGATTTTTTTTAGTCTGAAAACAGAGTCATGAGGAGGTGCAGAAGTCTAGTTTTCTCTCAGAAAACTTGAATTACAATATGCTGAAAGGTTATTATGGGATTTTTGCCCATGATGCCAAAAAATTCTACTGACTGCTGCTTAAAAAAACGTTACCAGTATTAAATACAAACACATTCTCACTCGTCAAATACCTTTGATTGGGCAGTACCCCTCGGCATCGAAAACTGATGCATAGGGCCACTGTTAATGTGAACTCCAATGAAAACCCACCTGCAGCACTATTCGACGGTCGGCGTAGGTGTCGTACAGAGCAGAACGTGTTACTGGTTTCACTCTGGCTTCATTATCAATAACCAGTTAAACACTGCATCTAAGTTGACAAATGAAACTGGGACTGTTTATTCTTCTACCTTTAAAAAAAAGTGCCAGCCGATTGTGAAACATATTGGTAGCACTTCTGATATTATGATAAGTGGCTCCATCAAACTGGATGAAATACAAGAAGAGCAAGACTTCCTTCAAAACACTTAAATCGTGTGTGAATATAGAAATTTAATCTGCATGCCTCCGAGGCTAATAACAGCAAAAAAAAGAGGGTTGGATCAGCTCGACAAAAGTGAACTTGAAAACAAGGTTGATCCTGCAGATTATCTCATATGTAGCTCATTAAGGATACTTATATCGATGTTGGTCTTTAAGCAGCTATAGCGAGATGACCTCATTCCTGCAGCGACGTGGTGCTTCATGTTAGGGAGCGAAGTGGACTTTAAGCACCTTCAAGCGCTTTCTCCAGCAGATCAGAGGAATCCCACTGAAACACGGACACGTTCATGCCTCCAGGAGAAATCTGTTACCATTTCGACGAACAATAAAAGCTTTGAGAGCTCGTATTGTGTGGTCGGGAAACAGACTGGGGGCGACCCTGAAGGCTGAGTGAGGAGAGAACCTACTTATGTTTGGCCAGCGACAGGCCCGGTCCTGTATAGCTCAGTGCGTAGAGCATAACACAAACTCTGCCAGGATTGATGGTTTGATTGTTGCTGCAGACACCAAAGTGGAAAAACTTTGCACTGACATGAAAGATCATGCAATATATTTCAGCTTATACAGATTAGGGAAGGGTGATATGACCTATATCACTGTGCGGTGATGGTATTATATCACATTATTACAAAATTAAAAGGGACACTACACTCAAAACAAAATTCTGTTTTCTTTCTATTGACAATAGCAGAGTCATAAATTCAGAGTTAATAATAACAGACATGCTGTTGTTTTCAACTGTGAGAGAACTGTAGCCAATTGCCGAAAAGTTTTTTCACCTCTTTTTACCACAGCCAAACTGGAAACTACATTACATTTAAAATATATATAAATATCTTTCAGAAAACAAAAGCTGACATAACTTTTTTACATCTTAACAGACATGAAACAGTTTGAAAACATTTGAAAGACGCTGTTGGACCAGTACTGTAGAGGACATGTGGACTGTGAGCAGCACGGCTCGGCTGGCTCATCTGGAGGTTTGTCCCGTGTCACCAGTTTTTAGCATGTGAAGTATGTGGTTCTCAGCAAAAATAGACAGTGAAAATGATCTGTTGAGGGCTGGCGGCAGCAGCTCTGCAGCCACGCCGCTCACCAGGACTCTGTGGCTGCTCTAACCTGTTCACATGGGCGCCAATGTGAAAAGCAAAAAAGTTCTGCGATGAAGCAGAACAGTGTATGTAAAATCCATGTAGCGGCCGAATGTGACATCAGTGACGGTGATGAAACAGGAATACCGCCTCCAGATCTGCTGTTGCTGTATGGATTTAACGTGGTGCTGCTAAAAGGATTCCAACCATGATTTCTCCTTTGTTCTAACTAGCAGCACCGCAGGAAAACCTTCTTAATTATCTAAAGGGCTTGTGAGAGCAATGCATTTTTAATTAGAGCCCGCATGTTGGTATGGCAGGTGTTGTGGGAGGAGGGATGCAATGAGGGAGTTAATTGTCGCTTCACAACTCAACAGCATTTGTAGATCCATTTGTCCCTGCCAAATCAGATTTAACATTCATCTCAGCTTGCCTTTTCCACCCACCACCTCTGTTTTTTTTTCTTTTTTTCCCCTTGTTCTTTCAAACAGGAGACTCTGGACAGATAAACAAAAGAAAAATATTCAAACCTTCTGTCTGCCTTTAACTCCCTTCCCTCTCTCTAGCCATTGTTTTTATCAACTGACTTTTCTCCAATCTCAGCTCAATGGTGTAAATCTTCATGCTCGCTCACTGTGACGGCATTATCTTTTCCTGACAATATCTAAGTCGAGCCCCTACCTGCTGTTCCCCACTTGGTCTCAATAACAAAACAATAGTGGGAACCAGAAATCCCTCTCTCTTCACTGATTCTGCCAAACCTGCGCTCTGACATTAGCAAAGTCTGAGCGCTGCTGAACCGAACAATCCCACTCAATGCCAATTAGAGCCTGTCTCTGCTGGTTCTCAGCCAATCAATTGGACAAAGTGTGTTTCCTGGGCAGCACTCTGATGGGGGGAGGAGGGGGTAATATGATACACTGAACTGCAGGTTGGTGACATATCCTTAAACTGATCCTACCTTTGAGAGAAATCAAGCGTGAATGGGAGCAAAACGTTGTCTGGCCACTTCTCAGGCCAGAAGGAGCATATGGCAAACAATGATGTGGGCATAAGTTTGCCACAAGTTGCACAAGCCTGTAGGGGAGACAGTACCAAGGCACCATCTGCCAAGTTGAGGAAATCCCAATTACAAAACGCTCTATGAATTTTTCATCACATCACTTGCAATAGCAACTAGAAGACTAACAGGAATGGAGGTGTTCAAACCTGTAACAGAAAATGTTCAAAGGGGGAAAAAAACTAAGGCTTTCAATACAAAGAGCAAAGACATATTACAATGTGATTAGATAAACGTTTCTGTGACTGCCTGAAGGGAAACAGAGTCTCTGAACAACTGTGACTCTATTAAGATAAGTCTAATGTCACATACAATCTAACTACATCATGCTCATTCCTTAGTTAACTCCTTAAAACTCCAGTGGCTTACAGAGATATCATGTGAAACCAAACCAAGGAATCCATTGGTACCAACCATGCCATGCTAGTTGGGGAGAACGCTAAATAATGCTTTGTTACCCTAAATTTTGGCAAGGAAAAATTAGCAATGGCAGTTTTCAAAGGGGTCCCTTGACCTCCATCCAGTGAGCACAACTGTATTCATGTGTGTTTTCATTTCATTGTAGTGAGACCATTTTCTGAATCTTGACCTCACTGACCTGTAGTGACCTCTATGATCATCACAGCTTCATGAAAGGTTACAGCCACAAACTAGAGACCTGGAGCATTGAGAGGATGGATGGCTGTCCTAGATAGACTGATAATAAGGGGGTTTCTGAGCAGTGCTCCAAATGTCAAAAGTCTTTGATTCCAAATCACAGCATTTTCTATGGTGTTCCTCAAGGTCTTGGTGTCTTAATGTGGTATTTTGGTGCGATTATTGATCATTTCATTCAATTCTTGAATGGTATAAAATGGTTAAATTTAACACCAAATCAAATCTAATAAATGATATCAACTCAAAAATTGTTGCAACAATTTATGGGACATAATAGAGCAAATCATCATATTCTGAGCCCTGATACACTCACAATTTATTCTAAGTAATTAATGAATTACCCATCTAAAAAAGACAGAATGGCAAAGGGGTTAAAGGCTATAAAGCTGACACATTTCCTTAATGTAATATCATGATTTACATTGAACCTCAACACCACAAATGTGTTCTGTCAGCATAGTATCATTTTTAAAAAGCAGCTGTACATTTCGGTGGTTAAAGTAATTACTGACACATTTTGCAATGTAGGCCAGTGGAATATATTATCATAATGCTGATCCCACAAAAGCCAGACTTATTTTAAATGACACAAATGAAGGCTACAAGGAACAGAAGAAAGATTAAGTCATAACGGGATTCAGTCCTCAGTCGGGGAGGCTGTATAGTAAAGGGTTACAGGATTTTTAACAACTTCTTTAAACATATATGCAGTAAATACTATGATAGTTTTTTTAAATGTTTCACTTGTGTTTTATTGTCTATGATGCTTCTGCTTGTGACAATATTGTGGTATTTAATTATATAGTAGTTGCTCATGTTTCATTGACCTGCTCACGTACTGCACCAAATGATGTCTCTGAGCTTTAAACATGAGACTGTAAATTTAAATAACCAAGTTTAGATCATCTAATGCAGAGATGCAAAGAAAATCTCACTTGCTGATTTCCTGCATATAATTACAGAATAAAATGGAGAAAAAAACATGAGCTGGGTTTCTGATTTATCACACCCTTTGTCTCACATACAGGCCAGACCAGCCAAGCTTAAAGCATTGCAGGTGGCTCTCCTCCACGTATCATGGTGTCCGTCAGGAGTTAAGAGATCATAGATCAGATGGTGGGAACACAAAGGATTCACAAAAGATTCACAATGTGCATGCAAACCAGGCAGCCACTTAACAAATTAATTGGTATCCAGTCACATCTCCTGTGTATTTAATGTAGATACATGTGAAGAGGTGCTTGTTATTTTCATTTCAGCTGCTGCAATAGCCTCTTAGAGCAGCTCATTAGACTGTTGTCAGGCTATTAAATAGCCATTATCAGTCGCTATAAGCCTCATAGATGTGGGTCAATAGGGGCCTACTACACCCACTAGTAGGTTTGGTCAATTATTCACATGATAGATTACATTCTAGCGACTGTAGTAATTATAAGCAGAAGCAGAAGTCAGGTACTGTAGTATCAACTGTGGGAAACTCCATACGAGGTGGAGGTCAGGGATGATGGATGGGACACAAAACACGAGACCCATGAGACTTTTTTTTTTGCCTAAACCTAAATAAGTTGTAATTTTGTTGTCTTAACCTAATGCGTTGTGTTTGAAATGATGTGATGTTTCACTCAGTTTTACAACATGTTAGAATGTGTTGCTTTTAAGTTTCACTTTCGCTGAGGCGTATGCCCCTCATGGCCCACATCTATGGTGCTGATAGTGACCTATTTAATGACCTGATAACAGTCAGATTGGGCAGTTAGAGAGTGAAACCTGTGTGAAACAGAAAATTTTGTCTTCAAGGGCAAAATTGTTATGGCAATACACACAAAGTAAAGGTATGCTCTATCATTCTGACTCATTCTGACATTTTTTATTGTCCCCTTTGGCCTCATGTAACTGAAGATGAACTCTAATTAGAAGCCACGTAAGTAAATATCCGACATTAACAAATTACAAGCAATGGATAAGCATATAAGCCTATAAACACACACATCTGTACACTTAAGTGCATTCTCAAGTGGCATTAAAGACATGCTGCACCGTCCCCTGAGGCTGCCAGCGCATCATCGTTTGGTCTAATATACTGGAGCTTGACTACCATCGGTGTGTATGAATGTGTACAGTGGCTTAAACCCTTCACAGTCTCCTATATAATCCACCTTCTGCCATATTCAGTGGAGGCTGGTCCATATTGAGGAAAAGGAAGTTGCTCCTCTACTTCTGAGGAAAGAGGAAGACCAAAACATAAAAAAGGAGTAATTGGTTGAAATGATCATTACCAGACATCATTATCATTTATAATACACACACACACACACACACACACACACACACACACACACACATACATATATATATATATATATATATATATATATATATATAAGTGATGGTTGGGTCAAGGGAAGACTTGCAGGGGCTGTCCTCCCATAAATTCAATGTATTTCATTTATTTTCATGTTTGTTTGTTATTGGCCAAAATATGTAAAACGCTGCTCCAGAGAAGGTCATCCTCCCTTAGCTTTTTTTTTTTTTAAAGATTTTTTTCAAGCCATTGTTCAACAGATTAATTTTACACAAGAAAGTAGAGATCAGTAGCCTTGGCATCTAGTGTAGAAATAATAAAAATAACAGTTTTGTAGCACTTGTCAAGTCCAAAGTGCTTTCCAGATTAAAATATTTGCAAATTAAAAATTATAAATACACCAAGTAGCATTGAGCCCATACATAAAATGGAGGTGCAAGCGTGAAATAAGAGAAAAATAAATAAATAAAATTACATGACAAAGTGAGTTGGGTTTCCTCTTGTCCTCCCGGATTCAGCCACCATAGTACTGGCGATAGGTTTGACCCACAAGCGACACAGTGTACATATGAAGGTGCAATGTCAGTTTTATTGGCCTTTGAATGATGCACATCTGCCGGAAAATGTTATTGTTTTCTTCAGGGTTTTCCTTTATCATCAAAATTCATTGAAAACATGAATTTTAAAACATCCATATTGCAGTCTTTGCAATACTGTGACATTGTGTTGTCTCACTGCAACCATGAATTCAACATGAGCACACTATTACACCCATGCGATGTGGACGGTCTTTTCAGAGCATGCCGTTTGCCACGAGGCACCGTTATTTGCTATCAGAAAATCTGAAAAAAGACACTAAACACTTGAGCAAGTCAATAATTTCCACTACATCACAGCTTTCTGAGCAACTGAGAGCTGTTGCAACATGAGCATAATGACCTCTTGTATCGAACATCACAGGTTGGCAATTTTCTATTTTGTCCAGCCTGAGGAGCCGAGAGAAACCTAATATTTTTCTGAATGTATCTCCAATACTCTGCACACAATAAAGCTATTTTGTCAAACACTGAATGGACCTTCATGGACTCTACAGGCTGCAGCCATGAATGTTTGTTTCTTAGCCTCCTCTCCTCTGATGATTACACAGCTGAATCAATGGGACAGGCAGAAAGCGAGAGCAAGAGGCTCATTCCCCGTCTGTGCAAATGTCATCCTCGACTGATTGTAATGTAGATGCACTCTCGATTAGATGAGAGGATCAATACAGCGCTTCTTTCCTGCAATGCAGGTTCCCATTCAAATACAAAAAAATGGGGATGTTTCTCGACTGAGCTTTGGTGAAAGTGGAATTTTAATTTGAAAGCATACAACGCTGCTGCTGCAGTGATCAGATCTACTGTAAGGTGCAAATTATTACACAGAAAATACATATGAGGTTGGCCATGTCTAGATGGTAACACATGATATGCAAAAACTTGCGACAACAGCAAGGCTCGCTGCCCAACAACCTATTTTAACCATAACTACTGAAGGCCTAACCTGAACCAAGAGTTTGGCAAATCGAGGGCTACCGTTTAGACACAATCCTTAAGGTTCACCTGAGAACCCAAATCAGCAGCATCTACTTCTATCCTGTCTGACGTGGTCACTGTGTACCTGTCACTACTGTAGATATCTCACATGGAAGATTCAGAATCAGATTAGCAGTGTTCACTGTAGCTTCTCTGCTAATTCCTCTTAAAAGTCACCAGTTTGACTAAAAGGAAATGGTAGGTTACTCTTAACCAGTGCAGCTGCATTACAATCAGTTTTATGTCCACAGCCCTTCTGAGTGCACCAGACCTCGCCTTCAATCGCCTCAAACACAGTCAATCACCATTTGGCCTCGACATGTTTAATGTGTTCCCTGCTTTGGCCTCTTGTGACTGGAACATGTTTCAAATCTAAAGTAGTAATTAGTCCAAGCAGCGCCAATATCAGCAGGTAGTCAGCCTTCTTTGTTATTGTTTCTGGTGCATGCTCATTACAATAACATAACATACATAACAATGAGCAATGCTCAAAAGGACGTCATCATTTCCCAAACACTCCACGTCCACACAGATACAGGCTAACCACAGCTTTTAAACATCTGCACCTTGGAAGATGTTTTCAGAAATATCCATTTTGTTAACCCAAAGAAGCCAAAACATAGAAAAAACATATACATTTTTAGAAATGTGTGTATACGTGTAGACAGGGCCTGAATCATCGGCCAGCTGCACCATTTGTATCTGTAAATGCTGGAAAACTGTAAAACAAAGCTTGCTGACATGGTTTGCATTTTTCCAGTCTATCTTTTGCTTTGTTGAATCTTGTTCATGTTCATCTTGTTGTGCGGCTGATACTACCAGTCTGATGGAGGCACGATAGCTTAGTCAATAAAACATGGTGTACTGGAGAAGAGTTGTGCAACCTTCTTCTTTTCTTGTTATTTTTGATGGACTGGCGTTGACCCTGACACAGCTCTGCTCCACCACGCTCTCAGAGTTAAAACTTGTAGGACTCAAAGTAAACAAAGGCAGATCTGAACACATCATCCAACTACACGCAGCCCTGACAGTCAATCTTCACTTTAAATGTTTATCTTAATTCAACCTCAAATACATGTATTCATTGCATTTGGAGTGCAAAAGTGGAGCACTCTCAATCAGCGCTGAGCAGTTAAAAATGAGACACCCATCATCCTCTCCCACCTT
Source organism: Pterois miles (assembly GCA_947000775.1). Classification (NCBI taxonomy): domain Eukaryota; kingdom Metazoa; phylum Chordata; class Actinopteri; order Perciformes; family Scorpaenidae; genus Pterois; species Pterois miles. Next base: position 2,871,976 of record CAMQGK010000238.1, read on the forward strand.
GTCTGAACTGGCACAGAGTGAAGACAAAGTGATCGCTCTTTTGTTGGGTATTTTATTTGAGTGCTATCTCAACAAGTTCAGACTTAGTTCACCTCTTTCTTTTATTCCCCAAACCTTTTTGTACACTCCACTGACATTAGCTGCTATGGTTGAGTGCAAAGCCTAAAATTAGTCTCCACACTTCCTCATGATAAGAGGAAGGCTTGTATTTGTTATATAACACCAATAAATATTGAGCTGAATTTTTGACAGACTTTGAAATTTGCTTGGTTATTTCTTACACTCCTTCTAAAACAGATTTAAAATAAAATGCTGCAATGACACAAACAATCGAACACTATTAACCCTTACGGTGTGGGGGACAGTCGATGAATATTCTGAAGATTCATATGAGATGCTGCTCAGCACTGTGTCAAGTTGTTTATAGTCATTAATATCAAATAAAAATAAATTAATTAATCAGTTAAAATAAATAACTGAGCGTAGAACATGACGATACACATTTGTAATGACCATCCCCACGCTCACCTGTGTCTCATAAATTGTTGCAGCAAGTTTTGGGTTGTTAACATTTGATATAAAGATTTGGTGTTAAACTCAATCATTTTGTTACCATTCAAGAATTGATTAAAATGGTCAACAATCCCTCGAAAATACCACATTAAGACAACAAGACACTGATGAACACCACAGAAAAAGCCATGATGTGATTTGGTTTCAAAAACTTTGGACATTTGGACATTTTCTGCAAGAACTGCATTTTTCTGTGATTGGATGGCGAGAAGTGCTGTTCTGTAAATTGCTCCGAAACCCATCCTCTGAATGCTCTGTATCTGTAGTTTGTGGCTATAATGTTTCATAAGGCTGTGATTATTCTACAGGTCACCACATTTCATTTTATACAGTGAGGTCAAGTTTAAGGAAGCTGCACTAATACAATGAAATGGCTGCTATGGGAACTAACATCATCACACATGAAAACAGTTGCCTCACTGGATCCACTAGAGTTTTACACCATTTTAGAATAGGTGAAAATACCACATTTATACTGCAATAAAAAAACTGCATGGTTTTTGCCTCAAACTGCATGTGAGCATGTCTGTAAAGGGAGACTCATGAGTACCCATAGAACCCTGGCCGTTGGAGTATTAAGGGGTTAAATATGTCAAGCCATATTTACATTTACATTTCTGGTATCTGCACATCATTTCCAAGTGACTTACTGTACAATAATTATCTCCCACAAGTTCAGTATCCTGTAAGATGCATCACTTCCTGGGACTCTCACCCTTATACAAAGCTTACTATTATCGTGGTACAACTCATAAAGGAAATGCTAGCATAGCCTTATCCATCTGCACATGGCCTGTTGCAAAAACTTTCCAGGCACAAAAGAAGATACCACTATCTTAATAAACAAACCAAAGAGAGTGAGTCATGAAGGCATGAATATGACAGGACTACATGCCCAATTAGTATCCTTGTTGGTGTCATTCACCCCCTGTGCAACATGGGAAATATTTATCCTGTTGTGTGTCAGCAGCATTCTAGAGATTACAGCTTCCTGTGAGCTATGGAGAGCTAATAACAGATGCAGATACAACGTACGGTCAACTGCCTATTTCCGCTCATTGAGTAATTAAGTAGCATCACCAAAACTAGGTGTGTGACTTATACAGACACCGTGAGACAATGTTTAACCAACCAGTATGACCACAGTGGGTCAAGTCTGTCAACATAAGACCAGTGAAACAGCAACAAGTCTGCCTTTACAGAAACCTTAAGTTCAAATACAGCATCCCCATCAGTCAGTGTAATTTAAAACAATAAACATTAGCTACAATATCAAGATGCATCAACCATTTCAAGTAATGTCAACAGTGCATCCGTCCTGTCCAAAAGATCAAATCTGAGATCAAATTCATAGCAAAGTGCATCAGCCTTCCAACTCCAACAGAAACCAGAAGGAACCAGTCAAAAGGTCAGTCTACTGCTGCAGCCAATTTAACTGTTATCAGGCTATAAATAGGTATTATCAGCCACTAAAGGCACCATAGATGTGGGTCAATAGGGGCCTACTACAACTACAACATTGTAAAAGTGAAAGTGTAACTTAAAAGCAGCATGTAAAACTGAATGAAATGTCACATTTTGAACATAAACTAAAAGCCTTTTTAAGGTTTAGGCAATAAAACTACAACTTCTGTAGGTTCAGGCAAAAAAAAAGTAAAGTTTAGGGAAAAACATTGAGTTTAGGGTTAAAATAACTACAAAGACAACTACACATTTGTGGTTTCACACGGGATGCGAACTCTGGTCTCCTGGGTGAAAACCCTCCTAATTACTATGGTCACTGGAGCTCGCCGTCATGTGATCTACCATGTGAATAGATGACAAAACCTACTAGTGGGTGTGGTAGGCCCCTATTGACCCCTATGTATTTTAATCAAAAGATAGTTAGTAGAAAATAGTGCCAAATGTCCATCCATAATTCAAGGTGGTCTTAACCAACCAACAGTAAACAACTCCCAAAATATTAAATAATATATAACAAAAAGCAGCAAATCCTCACACTGGAAAAGGTGGGACTAGAGCATTTGGCATTTTTACTTGATAAATGACTAATTGATGATCAAAATTGTTTCTGATGAAATTGATATTTATAGACTAACTGATTAGTCCACTAATTGTTTCAGCTCTAATGACACAAGCCACATTATGTTCACATCCTGTTACCTGGCGACGGGGCAACATGAAGTTGATTCATAGGAGGCCACAATTTCAATTTCCTGCTCACTTAAAGTAACCCAACACGTGTTTTTATGTTGGGAATATTCAGTGAGTGCGTCTGATCAAAAACCTATCATGGTAACAAACCATTTTAAGCTGTGAATAACTTCCCTGGGAACCAGAGAAATTTACAAGTGAGCTTATTTGCTCTGGCAGATCTGTCTAGTCGCCCTCTGGTTTGGATAGATTTCCATCAGCCTGTGACATGCCAGGCCACAACCATTCATCTAATACTGGCGTGTCTGGGACAAAGACTGTGCAGAGGAACAACGTTGAGGCATTTTTGAAAGCAACCAAGATGGCTGTAGCTGTGTGGAAGCTGCAGTTGCATCAGTGTTGATCAAACTGGATGGTATTATTTCCACTAAAAGCAGAACAATCAGAAGCACTTAAAGTTGGTCTTAAGAAGAAAGATGTGTTTGACTGAAAATGATTACCAACGTAGTCGGTAAAATGCCCACCTACAAAGTGCCATACAAAGTTTAAAACAAATTGTCTCTACTGAAATGGCCTGTGTTGAACAATGGTAATATAAATAGGCTTACTATTATAACCAATTATCTACTAATTTATTAAACTATTTTGCCTGGCCACATCCCAGAGGGGCATAAAGTGAGCGATGGACAGAAATGAGGGTTAGAAAAATCCAGCACACAGATTTTGAGAGCATTTGCATGCAAGGATCCAAAACTGATGTCCAACGACTGCAGACCATGGATGTATAAGAGGTTGTGTCCTGTGATTTTATCCTGTTTTTACATGTTAGTAAATAGACTAAACCTGAGCGTGCAGGGTGATGCAGTCCCGTCATGATGTGCATGAGAACCATGGGACTGCATCACCTGTCATTATGTCGAGAAAAATAACTCTGGATTTGTTAATTTAACAACTTTTAGGACATAGAAATCTTATTTCTCTCCCACCTACTTTGCGTCATGTCCCGCCCTACTGTCCTGTGATTGGCTGGTACTACTGCACTGTGATTGGCCATGTACACTGGGCAGACGTGGTCACTGGTCATTCAGTGCTACCTCACATGTTGAAAACCTGTTAATAATGCCCCTTGCACCTCAAAAACAGACTCCAGGCTCCAGACTAATTTCCATATGTGACTTGTTCTGACGATATCAGGTTAATGATCGTACTACTAATGGGAGCTAGTTATTGAAACGCTGAATGATTCTTTCTGATGCTTCTCTTCTAGACAAATAACCACTGGTTGTTGCACACCAATATGATTCCAACACTAACATTACATCATAAAAGTCATTTTTATCCGTTTGGTCTGGTATATCACTATCAGCCGATTGCCCATGAGCTGTCCAATCTCCTGCCAGTGAGCAAATAAGATGGCAGAGAAATTTCTCGCTTGTCAGTTTTGGATATGAGTCTGCTCTCACGCTGCCCTCAGTTCTGAGGCTGCCCTGCAGTAGCTGCAAAAGAAAAAAGCAAACTTAACCGTCTTGTCAAGTTAGTGGAGAAATGACCAAGGAGACAGCATCTTCTCTCTAAATATAGAGTCCAGGAAGTATCCTTTGCCAATTTTTACAGGCGACAGTGCACAGGGCACACAGATTAACCATGATCCTCTGGGTGCATTCGTCATCTCCACTGCTGTGTCAACCTCCAGAGGACAGACACTTTCTCACAAAGGAAAACACGTCTACATATTGTAATATAGTCAGCCTTTTATCTGGAAACAGCTCTCAAACCAATTTCCCTGGAGCAGAGTCTTTTGGTTGAGCATCTGGCTTCTGCACATGATAAATCACATGTGAAAATACTACATGTTGTGGTGCAGTATAATGTTTGTAACTGTATATTATTCAGAAAATTGCTTCGAGTTCAAAGTCAAAGTCAGTTTTCAAGTCTTTAAATGGCAGGTCCAAGTAAAGTCTCATGTCTTGCTAAAGCTAAAGTCCAAGTCATGTAATCAAGAGAGTAAGTCAAAGACAAGTCTTGTGTCTTTAGAGGACAAGTCCAAGTAACGTTTTAAGTCTTTAAAGGTCAAGTCAAGTAAAGTCTCAAATCTTGAGAGGCAAGAGTCCAAGTCATGTCTCAAGTCTTTAGAGGGAAAATTCAAGTCAAGTCAAAGTTAAGTATTGAGTCCTTAGTGGACAGGTCCAAGTACAGTTTTAAGTCTTTAGAGAGCAAGTCCCAAGACATGTCTCACGATTTTAGAGGGCAAGACCAAGTAAAATCTCAAGTCTTTAGAGGGGAGAGTCCAAGTTAAGTCTCAAGTCTTTAGAGGGGAGAGTCCAACTTATGTCTCAAGTCTTTAGAGGGGAGAGTCCAAGTTAAGTCTCAAGTCTTTAGAGGGGAGAGTCCAAGTTAAGTCTCAAGTCTTTAGAGGGGAGAGTCCAACTTATGTCTCAAGTCTTTAGAGGGGAGAGTCCAAGTTAAGTCTCAAGTCTTTAGAGGGGAGAGTCCAAGTTATGTCTCAAGTCTTTAGAGGGGAGAGTCCAAGTTATGTCTCAAGTCTTTAGAGGGGAGAGTTCAAGTTATGTCTCAAGTCTTTCGAGAGCAAGTAAAGTCTCAAGTACTGTATTTAGAGGCAATAGTGCAAGTCAAGTCTCAAGTCTTAAGAGGGGAAGTTCAAGTCAAGACTCAAGTTTTTAGGTGGGAAGTTCAAGTCAAGTCTCAAGTTTTTAAGGACCAAGTCCAAGTCAGGTATCAGATCTTTAAAGGGCAATTCCAAGTAAAGTTTCACTAGACCCACTCACACTCAGAAAACACAGTCAACTAGTACTGTAAACTAGTATTCCTGCTGTCATTTTATACAGCGCAGCGTCCTTTATGTTTAATTCTGCAGCAGATGATTCAGCAAAGACTTTTGGACTCTAGTCTGTGTCACGTTATCGAACAAAATCCCAAGTTGTTCCCAGTCATTAGATTACATAATGGGACTGTCATGAGTTCAGTGGCAGTGCATATACTGTATTATATATCAATGACATGGAACTATACAGAGTGTACTCGCGAACCAGCTGGAGGCCTCACCAGGAGAGGAATTCAACCCTTTGCTTCTGAGAAGTAGAGCAACCTACAGCGATGCTAGGTTGGACGCAAGCTGGGATCAATGCTGGGCCAAATGCACAATCAAATCTATTTTTTTAAGTCACATATTGAGATTCTTCGTGAAATAGAAGGAGCTAATGATCAGCATGCTGAAGAAATGCCAGAATGCTTGTTGTTAATAGGCATAAAAACTTACTTTGTGCCACATATTTGTTGCTGTTATTATGAAAGACACAACTCATATCCACTACGGACCATGGTAAGGTAACCATGGGCTTACCATGGAGGTAAGCACCACAAAAAACAAGCTTCTTTGAAATTCATCTGACAAAAACAGACTGCCCACTCTCTAATATGAATCTAATATTGTATTTTATAAAACTTCAACTATAACTGCAAGTGTGTACAACAAAACAAAGATGCATCCCTGGTTAATAACTCTTCATGACGGTTTGGCAGAGCTCCAAAAGTCACAACTACTTTTACTACATTTAGTAGAGCAGTTTTCAATGTTTATGGGTCACCAAGTCAAGTCTCCCCATCTTAATGCCTTCAAGTATATAGTCAATCAAGTCTATTCTCACAGCAGGCAAGTTGGGAGCGAGTTGCAAGTTCCTGTTTTTGTGATCTGAGTCTGACTCATGTCCAAGTCTCAAATCTACAGCTGTCTACAACAAAGACGGCAGTAGTCAGTCATAAAAAGAACCCGACTAAGATATAATTAAATGAGCTGCTATGAAAAACTATAAATTAAAACTGGAAAAAGGACTCATCAAATATCATTCACTGAAGGCAGAGACTGAACTTAAATAAAAAGCTGGAGTGAGTGTTTGTATAGAAACAGAAAAGACAGCGAGTAGTGAAATGCATTATTCAGAGAAGATTTGATATAGTTTGATTGATTAAAAGTCTGCATTCACGGCTAGAGACAGCTGCTGCGGTGAAAGTCCTTCAAGGTGAGATTCATGTTGAGACAACACAGACATGATTTTCTCATTAAAACAACTAAATGCCTGCATTCTAGTAACTGCAGAAAACATTAGGTAAGACTTGTAGGTTGACAAGGCAGAGAAGTGTCTACACTTTCCCCTCATAGGTGTATTCATCTAATGGACGCAGAATAGTTTTTAGTGACAGTTTAGGCGAGCACTTTTCTGAAACCTACTCCTTACTGCAAATGCTAATTAAGATGGCACATGCTGCACAGTTTCCTCTCATCCTATGGCCTGAGGCTCTTTAATAAAAGGGCCACTTCAAACAGCAAGTGAGCATCTAATTAAATTTCTCCACAAGTTAATGAGACACAATGTTTACTCCTCCATGAGGCGATTAGTGAAGCTGCTAAGACCGTGCACCAGTGATACTGATGTTTCGTTTCAAAGGGGCTCAGTGAGTCCCTCATTGTTTCACCTCTCAACAGCACCTAAATGATATGCAAATAGGAAAAGCTAATGCTCCTCTATGGAGAAAACCTTGTTCTAGGCCCTTGTAATGTAAGTAACTCCGATTGCCTGTCTGTATTTACTAATGGTTTGTATTCTCATATTACGCTGATACATACAAAGCATAATTGATCAATGGTAATGCTGTCTGGAGGCTTGATTTTTGTTTTGTGATATTTAAACATATTGCAGATTTTTTTCTTATGTGCTTTAAAGTTAAAATGTTACACATGTTCTTTCCAAATGTTAAACATCAATAAATACCAGATGATGGCTTGTGGGAAACTGGAGCCTCTTAGACACAATAAATGTATATTCAACCCTGGAATGAATAAAGTACAAACACATTTAAAATCAAATGCATTCATCTAGGATACGCTGTATTATGCAAATCATATGATGCTTGTTCTTACAACACAATAGTGGTATGCTGTCGCACCATTTCATATGTTTATCATTATATCCACACAAAATAAAAGTAAATCTGCCTGCAAAACCAGTCATGTTGTTGTTTCATCGAAGGATAAGAACGCCATGTCCGGTTGCCTTTTCTGATGGAAACTAACTTTAGCTAAAGTGTGTTATGGCCGAGACAGTCTATAACAAGAATCACATTGTTGTTAATATTGTCATGATCAGATTTTGAAGAGTTGAGCAGTGGGCAGAGCTAGCAAAAAACAAATCTAGCTAGATCAAACCAAAATCTGACCTTTGCTTTTATTTTGATGTTTTACTTTTATGATTATCCTGTTCAGGGTTGTGCGAGGGCACACACACACACACATATGTGTATAATTAATTGTCATAGTCGACTTAGCTGTTCAGTTTGTTTTGTTTTGTTTATCTGTTTGAAATCGGTCAAGTATCGGTCAAGTATTTAAACTCTTATCAACATGGAAGTGGGCAATATGCTGCTTTATGCCGATGCATGTAAATATTTAATATTGGAAATCAATTATCAACATAAAACAATTACATATATTGCCCAGAAACCCTCACAGGTACTGAATTTAGCAGAAAAAAAATTAACTCAAATCATAACATGGCAAACTTGCCCCAATCCGCATGTGGTTATCATAAAGTGGGCATGTCTGTAAAGGGCAGACTGGTGGGGACCAACAGAACTAATTTCAGATGTCTGGTCTTCTCTCAGAACACTTGAATAACAATATGCTGCAATGTTGTTAAGGATTTTTTGTCCAATTATACCAGAAACATTTTGCCTAGAGCAGGTTTAAGGGGTTTTTACATCAATACAGGGAGAAGTCTTGGACACTGGGGATTGTGAGTGTTTTATTTGTAAGATGTTTCTAAAGACAACAAAATGCACATGTTCTCTCTACCAGAAGGTTCCCCGGCCTTCATGCTGTATGACAAATGCTGCACATAGGCTGTAAACTTCCCTTCCATATAGGGGAATGGTGCATAAAACCGACTGTACTGTACATATCAGTGAGAGATAGGAAGAGGCAGACAGTGACATCACCAACCACACATGGAATGACCTTTTCCAGACTTTCCTCTTAACTGCATATAGTGAACTCAGGCGAGCTCGGTATTTGCTCTCAGGGATGGAGGATTAGCAGAGGAGTGATTTACTTTCTCTTCCACTGTGGACCAGACCTGCCTGCCTCCAATCAGAGCCTCCTCAGCTTGCTGAATATCTGACATCCAATCCCAACAGCCTCATTACCGGACGCCAGGCTGTTGTTGCGACATGACAGGGCAGGAGGAGGTGCCAGGCGCTTCAGGTGTGGATCGTTGCTGGAATGACAACTGCAGCGGACTTTGGTCTTGTCTGACGCCACATCTCTCCCCTCACTGTTAAGGCTGAAAAAGCCCTCAAACACACCGAAACAAACGCGGTAGTGCGTAAACTCCGGTGTTGACACAGAGCAGGATTTCAGTCAAAGATGGATCGCGTGTATGTGTATAATAGAAGAGAATAATTGATCACGCTTAGAGCAAAACTGCAAGATAAAGAAGCGCATTTGCTATTTTACAAGTCAGGTTATAACTCATTTTGGGTTTTACACTTTAATTTTGAAAGGAAATATTAAAAAAAAAAAAAAAAAAAAAACAATTCCAGTACCAATAACACGTACTACACGGAAACTCACTACATGCAAAGCCTAAATAAAAATAGTTTATATCTAAAACATATGTGCAGTTTAATAGTGAGAATACGCAGCCACAAACTTCAGACTCCACTTTACGCACGACTTCCGTGGCGAAAACTTTGCCCTTGCGCTGTCGCACAACACCTCAGACGAACAGTAAACACAGTTCAAATAAATAATTTGGTCCTAAATATATTTATCGATCATCTTACCTTCGCTGTGTCTTCTACATGACCCAAAACGGACGTGAAAAGAGAGCGAAACGGCGCACAAAATCCACCACTTGTTGGACAGAGCCATGCTGCTGAACGGCGGACTGGTCTGCGCTGAATGTAAAGTTATGAGGAAAACTTCATCAAGTTGTAGGGCTGAGGTCGTGACTGCTTGTGCGCGTGGGTGCGTACTTCCGTTTGATAACAGTGTGCCACTATGCAGGCGAAATTCCCTGTAATTTCCTGGAGGGATTTTTGAGGAAATAAAATATTCCTCTTTAGCAAGAAATTAAAAGGAAACCAATGAGGATTCTACTGTTGATGATGTTATCATCATTTCTTATCATTTTTGCAATATGAGGAGTATGACGCCAATGCTTTAATAATAAATCATTGTGGACAACCTGTACAATGGCACGTCAGCAGAAAACTTGATCCTGTAATTTAACACTCACACAAGCTCTCCCTGATAAACTCTAGCAAGCCGAAGCCTTCTGAAAGTTAGAAACACATAGTTGTTCAAAATATATTGGCAAGCTTAAAGGAATAGTTTGACATTTTAGGGAATGCAGTTACTTGTGTCCCAAGACTTGAAAGAGGTTTCAAACCTTTTAAAAAGTTTAGATTTTGAAATATGAAAGACCCCACACATTATGAAAGGTTATGTTAAACTGAGCAGTTTTGTTCTTATTGTGTGTGGTGAGCAACGATTTGATGAGGTCACAAAAAATGGAAAATTAGCAAAAACAAAGAAAGAATTAGTGATGCTGACATGTATCTATAGGCCTACATTAGGTGTGTGTTACTGTGTCTGTGTGTGTGTGTGCGTGTGTGTGTGTGTGTGTGTGTGTTGGCATGTATTACAATATGTTGTAGGGACATGAATCTGTTTACACAGTCCCATTGTGGGGACTTACCTTCCTTTTGGGGACAAAATGTACATCCCATAAGGTAAAATATTTTATTTTAGGGTTGGGGTAAGGTTAGGTTTAGGTTGAGGTTAGGGTAAGGGTTAGGATTAGGCAAGTAACACTTTCACTTAGGGTTAGGGTAAGTCGCCAGGAAAGGAATGTAAGTCAATGTAATGTCCTCAAAAGTCATGGAAACACGACTGTGTGTGAAGTGAACATATGAAGTAGCCCAGTTTACTGTGGCATAAACATTCTGTATACTGTTGCCTTTGCTTTCATCCTAAGATCAGCCAAGTCAATTTCAATTTTATTTCCCATATTCACGAATGGGTCCAGGAGGCTGGAGGCTACAGTAGACGGATAAGTGGTCGGATAAGGATAAATTCCACCAAAGTGCCTTGCATCACTTTTTTATTCTGGGTGAACCTCTACTGTGGCTCAGATCCTGCAGCCTTGGCACTCGTGCAGCCGTCCGTACTCAGCGTAGCGTGTTATTGTACATTGTGTGGTGTTTAACACAGTGTGATTAATTCATTAAATTCTGAACGTATGGGGCACAAAGTGGCTGGCAGGCTATAATTTCAGCATATAGTGTATGTGCCAGTTTAAAGCTCAATTACAGCAGCTGTGTCATTCGCAGAGGCTTGGAGGAGATCAGACCTCTCCAAAGGCCATAACTCAGGTACAAATCTACTGAATTAAACGGACAGCTGGGCGTCAGATGAAAACTTCTCACCACTGTGAGATGAACTGGTGCTGACTAAAGTGTTGTTGAAAAGATGCAACATGGGCTTTGGCAAAATAAAATGCTTTACCTTATGGGGATGTACATTTTGTCCCCAAAAGGAAGGTAAGTCCCCACAATGTGACTGTGTAAACAGATTCATGTCCCTACAACATATTGTAATACATGCCACACACACACACACACACACACACACACGCACACACACAGTAACAAACACTTAATAGGCCTATAGATACATGTCAGCATCGCTAATTCTTCCTGTCCATCATCTGCCATGTTTGTTTACATTAAAATGATGTTTCATCACAAGATATTTTGCTAAATTTCCATTTTTTTTGTGACCTCATCAAATCGTTGCTCACCACACACTATAGGAACAAAACTGCTCAGTTTAACATAACCTTTCATAATGAGTGGGGTCTTTCATATTTCAAAATCTAAATTTTTCAAAATATTTCAAACCTCTTTCAAGTCTTGGGATACAAGTAACTGCATTTCCTAAAATGTCAAACTATTCCTTTAAGCTTGCCAATATATTTTGAAAAACTATATGTTTCTAACTTTCGGAGCGACAGTTTGGAGAAGGCCCTGTCCTGTTTCAACATGACAGTCTAGGCCCGGGGAGTCAAATGTACGGCCCACGGGCCAGATCAGGCCCGCAAACAGGTTTAATCTGGCCCACCAGATGATTTTGTAAGGTATGAAAATGAGCTGCAGTTTCTCAATGAAAGAATCTGGTGTTCTAAATGTGTCCTCCGGGTGTCACAACAGCAATCCTGTTGAGCAAGGAAACTGTAAATCAGGGCTGAGCAGGTCTACCTGACAGCTGGCCCGGAGCTGCCTTTTCCTTCTACCTACTACGTCTTCTGTTTTGAGCAGAGCATTTGAATAACTTGAACAAAATACTGCAAGGGTGCAACAAAGTTGTATTATCACAGCATATGTGTTCAAGTTGAAGCTGTCATTGTGGGAGACACAACCCGGCTGTCTTTCTTTCTGAAAGATGTGGCGACCCAACATGAAGCGGTTTAAAGATAAAATAACGGGACTATTGCAGGAGTTTAAGCAGATTTCAGATTTTGGTGAACTGCAGAAAGACTTCGAAGTTTTTTGTTTTCCATTCACTGTGAATGCCTCTGATCTGCTCTGAAATTGTTCAGGCATTGTACAGCTTTTATTTTTCTGTCAATAAATAGTCGCCTACGAGGCAGGGAGTAACTCAACCCTCTTGAATAGTTTCTACCTCAGTTTGTATGGTGTGGTGAGTTAGCTCAGGATGAAGATGTGGAAATGATAGATGAGGTATTTGATACCTAAAAGACTTGTTTGTACACTCCTGATCAAAATCTTAAGACCAGTTAAAAAATTGCAAGAATTTGCATTTTGCACTGTTGTGTCTTAAGAAGGTTCTAAGTAGAGTTTCAAAATGCAAAAAGAAGAAATGAGAGCAAGAGACCAAATGTTTTGAGCAGGCAATTTATTGAAAAGAACAATTTAACTGAAATAGGCTGTTCATCAGCTGATCAAAAGTTTAAGACCACATCCTTTAAAAGCCCAAATCTGTGCAAAAATTTGGATTCCATGTCATTTTCTGTCAAGTAATCACACTGTCAAGACCTCTTGATGGGAAAAGCAAAAAAACTCACTGCCTTGGAACGTGGCAGGATTGTTGAGCTGCGTAGACAAGGCCTCTCACAGCGTGCCATCGCTGCTGAGGTTGGACGCAGTAAGACAGTCATTTTGCATTTCTTAAAAGATCCTGAGGTTTATGGAACAAAAAAATCAAGTGGTAGACCCAAAAAAATCTCACCGGCACTGAGCCGGAGGATCCGAACGGCTGTCCGTCAAGACACGGGACGATCCTCATCCCAAATTAAGGCCATTACTGGTGCTGACTGCAGCCCAATAACCATCAGACGGCATCTGCAAAGAAACGGCTTCAAAAACAAAAAACGTCTTCAAAGGCCACGTCTCCTTCAACGCCACAAAATTGCCCGTTTGGCCTTTGCAAGGGAGCACCAAACATGGGACGTTCAAAGTTGGAAGAAAGTTTTATTCTCTGATGAAAAAAAATTGAACCTTGATGGTCCTGATGGCTTCCAACGCTACTGGCATGACAAGGAGATGCCACCTGAGATTTTTTCAACACGGCACAGCGGAGGGGGCGCCATCATGATCTGGGGTGCTTTTTCCTTCAATGGAACAATGGAGCTCCAGGTTGTGCAGGGCGTCAAACAGCAGCTGGCTACGTGGAGATGTTGCAGCGGGCATCCCTCATGACTGAGGGCCCTCGTCTGTGTGGTGATGACTGGGTTTTTCAGCAGGACGATGCTGCAATTTACAACGCCCGTCTGACAAAGGATTTTTTTCAGGAGAATAACATCACTCTTTTGGATCATCCTGCATGTTCCCCTGATCTAAATCCAATTGAGAACATTTGGGGATGGATGGCAAGGGAAGTTTACAAAAATGGACATCAGTTCCAGACAGTGGATGCCCTTCGTGAAGCCATCTTCACCACTTGGAGCAACATTCCTACAAGCCTTTTGGAAACACTCGCATCAAGCATGCCAACACGAATTTTTGAAGTGATCAACAATAATGGTGGAGCTACTCACTACTGAGTCTGTTTTTGAGACTTTAATTTCTGTTTTAGGGTTTTTTTTGAGCTATGGTCTTAAACTTTTGATCAGCTGATGAACAGCCTATTTTAGTTTAATTGTTCTTTTCAATAAATTGCCTGCTCAAAACATTTAGTCTCTTGCTCTCATTTCTTCTTTTTGCATTTTGAAACTCTAGTTAGAACCTTCTTAAGATACAACAGTGCAAAACGTAAAGTCTTGCAATTTTTTAACTGGTCTTAAGATTTTGATCAGGAGTGTATTTTACTTAAAGTTGTTGCCTTTGTAGATACACTGAGACCAGGTCTAAGTTCAATCACTGAAACTTTGTGTTGTGAAATGGCACCATTTTTTAACTCGTAATTTTCAACTAATTTGAAATGTTTAGTCAAGAGGATTATTTGTGATGTGCACATTTTCAGAATGTGCTTATACTATTTTGGACCAAACTAAAACAAAGGAAAAAATCTGAAGTTGTCACTATTTTTAAGTTATTAAGCCATGATTTTACCGGTCCGGCCCACTTGGGAATAAATTTTCCTCCATGTGGCCCTTGAGCTAAAATGAGTTTGACACCCCTGATCTCGGCTTAGCCTCCCATTTGTGACCCCTCAGTAGTTCAATCTGTTGCCAGTTTGAACTGTATTTGTTCGGTTCAGTACAAAACTAGGCCGATATACAGTAAGCACTCAGAAACCACCGAGCTACACCAAAGTTAGTACATCATGGTCTTTTTTGTGGTGTTTCATCCAGCTTCTAGCCAGGATGTAACATACGGTATGGAGAAGAGGAGCTCCAAAGCACAAAGCCACTGATTCACTCTTAATCCTTAATCTGAATCTTAAGGATTCAGTGTTAATGAGTAACTTGTACATTAACTGAACACCTCTACATGTATTGTTAAATACTGTAACTATAGGTACTCATAGTTTGGATTAACGGTTTGGCATTTAGATGAATGCTGTAATTTTTGAAGAGATGAATGGATTATCTAAAGGTCAGCTGTATTCTTCATAAACTTCAAAGAAAGTGAAAGATATTCAAAGAACAGACATTGCTCTAAAAGTGATGGCCACACTCAAACTTCCTGTGCTGTCCTCAGATGGTGCCACAGCTGCCAAGACAAGCACTCTTTCTGGACAAGACTGAGACAGCCCGAGACTGGCCCAAACCCCCAGAACAGAGGGGAAAATCTGTGCTGGGAAAGTTAATATTTGTTTTCCTTCCCTGAAGGGACACTGAGGTGCCATGAAGCCAGCCTCCTAAACTCCGACTGCTCTCATGGAGCCCGTAAACAGCCAGCAGCAGAAGATGGTGGTCATTACCGGCCAGCTCCCAGGAGTGACTGTTTCGAACTTTACTAGTGCGATGCAGAGTAGGAAGTTCCTGCTCTAGAAACTGAGCAAAGATGTTCAGTCCACCGTCCTTCGGCAAATAAAGGTTTGGAAATACAATGATATAAGTGCTATATCTCTCTAAATTTCATAAAGATAAGAGATTGTGACACCCCTGGGGATGTTGTTACTGAAACTGCCTGAGTCAGTTATATCACCCACCCTGAGTAAACTATGACTATTTCATTTCACATGCTCCAATATCTACCCGAGGAACCTTTTGTGACAAACAGTGTGTCATCGTTATTAGAGGTGTCATATTCTGAGGTGCAGCCTGCTGTATTGTATGAGCAGAGTATTGACTTCTGGCATAACTTCACCTATTTCCAAGGTGTATGCAGAGGGGAAATTGGAAATTTCAGAGGACAAAACTCCAGCCTGCTGTATTCAAATGGATTTAGAGCACAAGTGGTTCCAAACAGCAGCCGTCTCCTAAGAATGGCATTCATTTGCAATCTCCTTCCTAAATAGCAATTTAGGTTCAACAGCAACATTCACAGAGAGTGAAAAGGAAGTAGTGTGAATTCATATTGTGTTACAAAAATTGCTAAACATATGTTGAAATATTTTCCTTCAGTACTGGAAGCTGAGGTCTGAGGCCTTGGTTTGAAAAATTGTTGTATCTTTTTGGACTTACATTAAAATTGAACTCATCTATATTACATTACATATCAATATAGATTGAATGTTTATGTTTAACAGGAAAGGTGGTGCCTTTATATGACAAACCCACTACAAATAATCAGCCTCTGTTTTGGTTTTACAGCCCAAAACATAACTGTTTAGTTCACTGTCACCGGTAAATGGTAAATGGACTGGCATTTATATAGCGGCTTTCTAGTCTTTTGATGACTCAAAGTGTTTTACGCTACATGCCAGCATTTACCCATTCACACACACACACATTCATAACACTGATGGCAAAGGCTGCCATGCCATTGACCCGTGGATCAAACCGCTGACCTTCTGATTGGTGGGCAACCTACTCTACCTCTGAGCCACAGCCTGCCCTTGCTGGTGGTAACAAAACAAAAAACAAACAAAAAACAAATAAAAAAACACAATTAACTACTGACTGCACCAAACAGCAGTTAGTGACTCGCTAAGAGGCAGAGATTTGCCTTAGGAGTTGAAGGAGACCAAAACTAGCTAAAGAGAGAGTGAAATTGGATTTACATTCGTCAGTTGGACAGAAATACGATTCAAAAGGTCCAGTGTCCATAATATGTCTTTGCTGTGTTGATAGCTTCTTGTACTGCCCCCAAGTGGTCAAAAACTGGATTACTGCAGGTCATCAACCATAATGTTACACCCAGCGCTTAGTGGCACACAATGCAATTGCCATCACTAGTTTCAGACCGATGAATTTGTCATTTTCATGCCCAGTGCCCATGTAACGAATGTGCTTGTGCTCATCTGTGAGCACATGGGCGTGTTGGTCTTAAAATGAGGTGCGGTCAGGTGGTTTGTTGGTGCATTGCTATCTTGAGGCAGCAGAAAGCAGTTGCACCATTGACCAACAAAACCCTGGTCTAAGGTCTGGTCCAGTCTTTTCCTGCTATTTAAAGGACACATTATTCAGATAGTAAGATGCAACATGCATAAACTCTGCTTATTACACACAGGGACACAGCAGCTCTCCTCCTCATCCTCAGTTAAACGCCTCTAAAACTTTTTTTTTTTTTTTTTAATGTAAAGGAAAACACTAAATTCAGGCAGCAGGTGACAATTCAGAATATAATGGAATATAATGAGGTAAGACTCTGTATTGATCAGCCTGCTGGACGCTGTCAGTGCTCCTCCACACACACCCCTCGGTGGCGTTTCCTCTCATCATCCCTGTGTGTGTGTGAGTGTAGACGTAGGTTACTTAAAGCTCGCTACACAGCAGCGTACAAGCCTGTGTGTAATGCATCTCCGGAGGACTCCACTCAGTTGCATCAGAAAGTAATGCAGTTTTCATTATTTATCAAAACAAGTCATATTTAGCCTCATAGTTATTGCCATATAATGGATTTTGTCTCCTGTGCCACATGCACCAGTTAGATAGGTCATCGGTGCATTTGCACATGTTGCACATGCAAATGTTGATGGGACAGACAACTGTGAGACGGTGGAGGCAGAGGCCAAGCACCAGATACATCTGATGGCGCATCGGATCTGTTTCCTCAGCAGAAAACGTTTCTCTTCTCCTATTTGCAGAATCTGCCTTTTAAATAGCAAGGTGCCACTATGCAGGCACACCTGGCTTTTAAAGGGAATGGGAGATGACACTCTGATTGGTTTGATTCCTGTTATGTCCAAAACACACCTATGATTAATTAAGAGACTCAATACAACCCCTTACAACCCCTTGCACCATCATTTACGCCCAGATTATGCACATCTTAACGAGCAAAAGTGGAGTTGGACACACCTTGAATGCACATGCACCACACACTTTAAACCATGCACTATAGATTGTTTAAATTGGGCCCATTGTCTCGTTGACCAAGTGGTTTTAGTTGCAGTTAATCATACGTTATTTTACAGGGGCCACTCTTGTAGGAATTAGCACAACAGACCATAGTAAAAACATTTGTCTGACACATTTACAGAGAGTATAACCCAGCCGCCATATGCTTCTCCCAAAATGCATATCACTTTATCAAATTAGCATCATAATCTCTCTGCTGCTGCTCAGTGAAGCTCAACTAGTAGGTTATTTTGGATTAACTTTATATTCCAAAAAACAAGTAGTTATTTATGCATTTATTTAAGTGTAATATAGTAGAAGATGTATGGCAAACTAATTTCAGGACGTCTGAATGTGGTGGATGGATATACAAATAATGATAAAACATATAATTAACATTATATGTTAATGGAAATGTTAACACACATGCAGTCAAATAACAGTTTGAATCCAGCTTGTTTCAGGATATTAACACTATAAGACCCCTGGGACAAAATAAATCACTCAAACTGAATTATATCAACCCACTGACAGATTTGTTCATTCTTTTTGAGACAAATGTGCCTTGACGGCTGAAAACGATTGTGAATCACTTGTAACACACCAGTCCACAGGCTTGGCACCGCCAGTGTGAGCCTCTTTGGTCGTACATTAGTGCACATGTGTGGGATGTCAGTGGACAAGAATGTTCCTGTCTGCGAGACTAATCATGCAGTGCTATTACTCACTGTGTTCAGGGAAACTGTGCCTCTGTGGTCTCCCACCTTCTGTATGGAAAGTCTTAGAATGAGAGAAAGTAAAAGTCACATGGTCAAATCTGCAGCAAAGCTCTGAAGGAATTTCCTGTGTGCCAATTTTCCCACGATTTCATGGCCTCAATATTTTCTCACTTGAAACAATGTGTAGGAGGGGAAGACTCCCGATGAAAGGGCGTCATTTGTCTGCCCTCGGCTCTGGAGACTGGCCTTCTTAATTGCACACATTTTTTATCTGTACCTTAAATAGAGATTTGTCAAGTATTTAATATTCTTATCAATATGGGAGCGGGCAAATATGCCACGATATGTAAATGTGATTAGTTAACAGCACAAAACAATGACAGATATTGTCCAGAAACCCTCACAGGTTCTGACTTTAACAAAAAATAAAACATGGCAAACTGCAGCCCAACAGGCAACAACAGCTGTCAGTGTGTCAGAGTGCTGACTTGACTATGACTTGATCCAGACTGACTGGGACTGTCATAAAGTGGGCATGTCTGTAAAGGGGAGACTCACAGGGTACCCATAGAACCCATTTACATCCACATATCTGGAGATCAGAGGTCAAGGGACTTTTTCTCCTCACCAAAATGTAGCTCGAGTTTGGATCATTATTTAGCCTCCTTTGAGACAAGCTAATATGACCTGGATGGTACTAATGGATTCTCTTTTCTAGTTTCATATGATATCAGTATCTTCACTCTGGGTTTGAAACCGAGCCTGCTTCAACCTCCAAAAGATTGATTACATGAATGCCTTTAAGAAATTAATTCCGTTAGAGTGCATTTACATTATATTATTATTATTGTGATAACTCAGGCCAAAAGAATCTTTTTTTTTTTTAATTCAGCTAACATTTAATTGTAAAAAATAAGTACATGTTTAAAGCAAGCGGCTGTCGAGAAAACACTGCAGCTGTAACATCAGTTTCCTGCAGATGGTTCAAACCAATACTTTCATATGTCTCTGAGGCCAAGTATGTGGGTTGGGATGCCCCAAGGGTCGACAAGATGCATCTGACGGGTCCCGAGATTATTATTACAAGTTAGGAAAAGAGAAAAAAAAGCACTTTTTCACAAAAATATGTTATGCGTTATTAAAACAAAAATCAAAATCAAACAAACTGCTGCTATTATACTAAACAAAAACATAAACACAACACTTTTGTTTTTGCTCCCATGGACTTTTATTGTGACAGTCTAAGGCACACCTGTGCAATAATCATGCTGTCGAATCAGCGTCTTGATCTGCCACCTGAGAGGTGGAAGGATTATCTCTGTACTAACACAGATTTAGACTAATTTGTGAGCAATATTTGAGAGAAATAGGCCTTTTGTGTACATAGAAAAAGTCTTAGATGTTTGACTTCAGCACATAAAAATGGGAACAAAAACAAAAGTGTGTGTATTTTTGTTCAGTGTACTTTCTTTTCCAACGGGTGCTGCAGGTTAGCATGAAAACTGGGCTAACAATAACCAAACATCACCCCCTTGTGGAGAATCAGCTGGCTGCTAAACGTTCCCTGTTGCCTGTATGTTAGTGAAAGAGTAAGAAACCGGTTCCTTCAGGTTTACACAGCACAGAAGTAAAACTCATTTCCTCACTCCATACATGACTGGACTAACAGATGTGCGCCCAGTTGCTGAGCATCTGTAGGTTTTGGTGGGTTGAATCTGTCCTATTGCAGGCAGCTCTCTCCAAAAGCCTTGGAATTAAACCACTAGAAGACCACTTCATTCTGTCGTACCCTGTTTGGCTCAGATAATACAGGCAGTGCTTTAGCTCCATTAGAAATCCTCTGCTGCCAGACATGTCTCAAGTTATAAAGTTTAAAAATAGGCATTGATAGGACAGTTCAATATGAATGATTTAACAAGGCGAGAAATGAAGAGGATTGTTTTGAACTTTGCATGCACTTTATTGTGTTAATACGTCCCATTCATACAAGTTCAAATTGAAAATGGCTCTCCATTATAAAGTTAAACAAAGCCAACAATTTACGTAATTCCACAGTGAGTTAACCTTCAAATCAATAATTAATTTAATGACTCAGTACAAGTTGTCGTTTGACAAAGGATGGTTCTGCAGCTGGTGGGTGAGAGGGCAGATACATGAATACAGGCTCGCAGTGTGGGTTGAACATGATTCACAGCTACAACACCTGCTGCCTTTAATGTCAAACTCTCCGGTTGGATCCTGCGAGCACCTGGTGCTCCTCATTGTCTGTCACTATAATCTTTACTGCTTCTCAGCGGTGAATAAGCAGATTTAAAGAGGGTTTGTTTGGCATGAAACTTCCAGAACAGTGTTGCCAAAGCATCAAAATACAATTTGTCCAAATATTTGGTCAGTACATGATACTAGAAAATAAATAGGCATATAAACATTAACACAATAAGACTGATACTGAATCAGGGCTATAAAAGTAAAGGATAAAGGAAGATAATGGTATCATATGAAACTAGAAAACCTAAGGAATCCACTGTTACCAACATACATGTAGTACATGTCATACTAGCTTGTCACAGAGAAGGTTAAATAACAACAAAAGTTAAATTTTGGTGAGGAAAAACTGTCATGTCCATTTTCAAAGGGGTCCCTTGACCTCTGACCTCCAGATGTGTGAATGTAAATGGGTTCTCTGGGTCCCCACCAGTCTCCCCTTTACAGACATGCCCACTTTCTGATATTCCCAGTCAGTCTGGATCAAGTCATAGTCAAGTCAGCACTCTGACACACTGACAGCTGTTGTTGCCTGTTACTGGCTTTTGGACCATATTTGTCATTGTTTTGTGTTGTTAATTGATTTCCAATAATAAATATATGCATACATTTGCATAAAGCAGCATATCTGCCCACACCCATGTTGATAAGAGTTTTTTTTTTTTGTTTTTTTTACCCTTTAAGGTAAATTTTGACAATTAAAAATGTGTGATTAATTTGCAGTTAATGATGAATAACTGTGGATAATCATGTAATTTATTTTGATTAAATATTTTAACCCATTCACAGCTAAATTTATATATATATATATATATATATATATATATATATATATATATATATATATATATATATATATATATATATATATATATATTAAAAAATGTCCAAACAGTTCATTCTTTCACTGCATGCAGCTCCGCCCACTGACACTGTCGTTTGTTAGAAACTGTTGTCAACACTGACAGAGGACGGTGTACAAAAGCTCCTTCAGCTGGGGCTGAAATACAAGCTGCTGTTGCTCGGATATCTAGAGGAAACTATGCAGCAGCACACCGTACATTACTGTTTACAGCCTGGTACAGCTGCTCTCAACCCAGGCTGCATTAACCTCAAGTCATAGCTAAATGTGAGAGGCTTCAGTTGCATCTCCACAAGATGATGCTTCATTTTGAATGCAGAGAAAAGTTGATATTATATTTCATTCATTTATTATTTATATAGGTTTTATTGAGGAAAAAATGGATTTAGACAAAAGTAGTAGTAGTATAGTCTTTAATGATTGATGTCAATTTAATGTTAATTAAATACTGGTATCACGTGGTATCTCTGGGTTGGCAGCTATCAAGTATCAGTATAAGTACCAGTATCACAGTATAGTAATATTTTCCTTTGTCATAAATCACAAGTCCATGATTATCGCTTGATTTTATTTTTTATATATGTTTATTTTGTCTCTATTTTCTGTTTATCTCTCTTGTCTAATGGAAACTCTGTTCCATATCACAAGTGTATTCTCCCCATTTGTTGAGTTAAATTTGACAGTAAATTATGAAAGAGTCTTCTTGATATTTGCATAACAGATGGGTGTTGATTGGATGTATTGTTGTCAAGCACTTTCCTAAACTATGTCTCTTTACCATGTTTTTTTTTTTTTACTATGCCTAAAATTCTTGATAGATACCTACACATCGTGAATATTTCATTACTGACATTATTTTGTGTAATATGCTGCCTGGAGAATTATACTTTTCAATCCCCTGAAAGGTTTTTAGGCAGTTTTTCCTTCATATCCCTGCAACTTATCTTTTGGATTGTTTTTTGTTTTTTTATGTGTAAATAAAAACAAACCTGCTCCTGAATGGATAAGAAAACACTGACATGATCATCGACTTCAGAGCAGACCTATCAATAAAAGCATCTATCCTCATCGGCAGCCAGCCAGTTACGGTAACACTCCTTCAGGTTCCTTGGCACATCTTCATCAATAACCTGAAATAGGACCTAAATGCCAAACATTACATACAACAAAACCAACAGAGACTTTCTTTCCTGAGACAACTCAAATATACACATCCAGCCATGGTCTAGTGGATCAGTTTAACACAGCCATAATCCAGAGCATCCCATCATTATCAGTTACTGTCTGGTATAGAAACACACCTAAGTTCACAATAGAGATTTTATTATTTTCATTCACTGGCTACAAACTCAACTGGACAATTGACCATCTCACACATGATCAAGATCTGAGACGGCCCTCTCCACGTGGCTCATCATGTTTTTCAGTATCTCCCCTCTGGCAGAAGGTCCAGGTCACTAGGAGGCAGGACCGAGCAGCTGATTACTCTGTTGTCAGGCTATTAATTAGGTGTTATCACTCACTATAGGCTCCACAGATATGGATCAATAAGGTCGACTGCACCCCCTAGTAGGTTTTATCATCTACCCACATGGTTGATCACCAAAAGAAGGTATAAAAGAGCATGACAGCGACCTGTAGCAACCAAAGCAATAATGGCGGAAGCGTAAGTCAGGTGCTGACGTATAAACAGTATTTATGTCAGAATACATTTTTCCCTAAACTTTTTGTTGCCTACACCTAAAGAAACTGTAGCTTTGTTGCCTAAGCCTAAAGAAGCCTTTTTGTTTGTGTTCAAAAGGTGGCGTTTCATTCAGTTTCATGTTAGAACATGTTGGTCTTTTGTTTTGCTTTCACTTTTACAATGTAGTAGGCATAGTAGGCCCATAATGACCCACACCTATGGTAGTTATGGCAGGTGATAATGCCTATTTAATGGCCTGATAACAGTCAAACTGAGTGGACAGAATGCCTTAATGCCGCCGGCCTAGCTGTTTGGTAATACCAGAAACTTGAACTAGAGCTGTAACAGATTAAACTGCATTGATGGATAAGTGCATTTTAATTGGATTTTCTTTCCTCTGTGCAATTAACATTAAAGTCATGCAAGTCTGTTTAGCGCTGTCGCCTCATAGCAAGAAGGTCACAGGTTCAAATCCGGCTTGGGGCTCTGCTGTGTTTTCTCCGGGTTCTCCGGATTCCTCCCACAGTCCAACGCTGCAGCTGTCCAACATGCAGGTTAATTGATGATTTCCCGTAGATGTGGATGTGAACGTGAGTGGTTATCTGTCTCTATGTGGATTGGAGACCTGTCCAGGGTGAACCCCGCCTTTGCCCAATGCCAGCTGGGATCAGTTCCAGCCCTCTAGCCCCCCGTGACCCCCAACGTTATAAGATGGATGGATGGATCCTCCCTGCCATCAAGTGTCACAGTCACATTGATGCAGCCACCATCTTGTGAAAGAGCATTAAATACCCAAACACATCCCTCACATCAGATGAAATCAAGCTAGTTTATCCATTACTTTTAACTAGTTGTGTGTTTATGTTTATCATTACTTTTTAGCTAGTTATGTTTATCCATTACGTTTAACTACTTATGCTTATCCATTCATTTTAGCTACTTACATTTATCATTACTATTAAATAGTTATGCTTTTCCATTACTTTTAGCTACTTATATTTATCTTCTACTTTTAGCTATCTATTACCTCTTGCTTGTTAGTTTATTCGTTATTTTTACTTTAGCTCACTAATAATTCAGTGATTATGTTTAGCTATTTCTCCTGTTTATCCATTAATTTCAGCTAATTATTTCAACTGCTTATCCATTAATTATGGCTAGTTATTTCAAATTTCTATTATCTCTTAGCTAACTGTTCAAACCATTAATTATTAGGTAGCTTTTAGCAAACTATTCAGACAGTGTAACATAGTACCCAGGTTGGTGGAAGTCATGCTGTGCAGTCAGCCTGGTACTGAATCACCCCCATGTGGATGGTACTGTCTGGATGGGTAGTTTCCTCCTACAAGAACCCCAGGTTAGGAACCACTGCTCTAAATTATTTCATCATGTGCACACTTTGCAAAAGCATCCAGACCTAGTTCAAAGACGGATAACTTCTCTTGTCAGGAAAACGAAACACTTTCAGAATGAATAGGTCAGATTGCATGCAGACATTAAAGGAAAATCCCACTGGAACTTGATTAAAATGGATCCACGTACCAGACTAAAACAAAGGAGCCTAAGGGGATTTCCAGCTCACCCAATTATTTCATGCAGAAATAGAAATAAAGGCTTTGTTCTGGTCCTTGTTTTATCCCAAGTTATGAGTATCTGATTTTGGTTATAGGGCAAAACTAAAAGTAGGAGCTTGAACTTCAGACATAATAAAGGCAGTCACAAATTCAGTAAATTTTACGCTTATTCATATTTAAGATGACACTGTAGTCTCACTTTGGGGAAATGTTTCTTTCGATGGCTAAGTCAGTTAGAAGCTTCCAAGTCAGATCACAGACAAAACAAGCACTACAAAGAAAATACATTTTCATTTGACCCCAGGTCTGTGAAGCAGCCAACAATCGGATTGGGCCAGCAGAAACAGAAAAAAATAAAATAAAATAAAATGAAATAGTCCTCTAGTGTTTTGATTGCTCATAGAAAGTTGTTTTTTTACCCATTAAGAAAATAAAAATGGAGTTACTGTATGTGTACACGTATTTTAGCCTCAGAGGTTTATTGACTGATTGAATTTTCTGCAACCACAAAAGACACAATTTGTGGTGAATTACAAAAAGACGGATTGCTGTTGCCCGTTCGAAACATGTGCTTATCGTTTGCTGTGTTTTAGATTGAGAAGGTCAGACAAACAGTCAGAGCTTTCTCACACCGAGCTGCCTGGATGAACATAAACTCAGCCGACTTTGAGTGGATCATGGTCTGACATATACCTCTGAGCAGACCATAAAGTACATATATAGTACATAAAGTACATATATATATATATATATATATATATATATATATATATATATATATATATACACATATATATATATATATGTTATATATATATATATATATATATATATATATATATATATATATATATAATGCAAATTTGTTAACTTCTTTAACATAACATTGTGATTTTTAGATTGTATTGGGCTCAGTCTTAAATAATGTAGAGTGAAGATACTGGTATCATATCCAACTAAAAAACTTAAGGATTGGTACCAACCATGTCAGGAGGATAAATAATGTTATATAATTTTGGTGAGGAAAAGCTGTCATGGCCATTTTCAGAGGGCTCCCTTGACCTCTGACCTCGAGATGTGTGAATGTAAATGGGTTCTTTGGGTCCCCACCAGTCATTTACAGACATGCCCACTTTATAATAGTCCCAGTCAGTCTGGATCAAGTCATGGTCAAGTCAGCACTCTGACACACTGACAGCTGTTGTTGTCTGTTATGCTCTGAGTTTTCCATGTTATGAACAATATTCGTCATCGTTTGTGTTTCCAAAAATGAATATGAAGATGAAGATGAATATTTACATTTGCATAAATCATGCATATTTGCCTACTCCCATGTTGATAATAGTATTAAACACATGACAAATCTCCCTTAAAGGTACTTTAAATGGATGAAAAATGTATGATTAAATTGTGATTCATCATATCATGGCCAATCATCGTTCATTTCATAGAGAGAGCGTTCCTATTGGCTCTTCATTCAATGGAAGTAGCTGTCAATCACTGACAAACTCGGTCAAACTAGGCAAGACTGATTAAATATGAATCAATATTCTGTTACTGTAATGACTAGTTCTCTCTTCAAGTGTATTCAGAAACATCTTGTAGTTACTGTTTAGCTGTAAAATGAGAAAGTTTGCTCCAGCTGGTGGGCGGTGCTTGGTATTTCTTCAAATGATCTCAACATGTTAACATACAAGATGTTTCTGAAAACATTTTAGAGACAGGCATAATAGTAACATAATATTAATTCATATTTGATCAGCGCTGCCTAGTTTGACAGCTGCTCAGAGATGGTGAGGCTCCAGCTCAGCTCTGATTGGTTGTTTTTCCTCATTCTGTGAAATGACCTTGAGCTTCGGAGGACAACTTTTTTTCCAGATTACCTGTCTCATGCTCTACTGTCAGAATATAGTGACCCTTTTATTAAAATAACGTTTTTTAAAATCATATTCGCCCCAGTCTTGCCTTCATCTGCTTTAAGCAAGGTGGTATATTACCTCTCACTAACTTGTTTAACTTGTATATATGGATGATTTGATCTGGCAGTTGGCTGGCTATAAAAAAACAGGTTGTGTTTTTAGTAATCTCATAAATTTTATTTCATGTTTGCAGATGATTTGGTTATATTGTCTCCCTGTAGTGGTGTCTGCAACAGCTGTCGAGTGTCTGCTGCTGGTATCCAGGAGTTTTGTGGCAAATCAATGATCACAGCCCATAAAACAATGCTTTGGAAAATACATTCAACTGTGTTTCTTTGACTATAAATCAGATTTCCATTCAAAATTGATATGTAGCAAAATGAAAACCATGAAAAGTCCTAATAGTTGAACTTGGTTTCTCTGTTAGCAAGACCTTGTAGTTCACATGAGAATGCCTCAGAGGGAACATTAACCAGTCTGCCTTTCACTCACGAAGGACATGATGAAAGAGGATGGCTATGCTGAAATAATTACATTACAAGCTGGAATTAGGGGCCATGCTCTCAACAAATTTTACCAAATGACAGTGATTTGCATTTGCAAGCTATTTTCCTCCGCTGCACAAATAATGGGCTTCCTCAGAGGTGAAGCCATCACCTCATGCAATGCAAAGCCAACTATCTAAACCCATTTTTTAATCATCTCCTTCTTGACCAGCTAAGCTTTGTCTGCATGGCTGCAAAGCTCGGAGATGAAATGGGCTGTGACCTGTCTGCTGGATAGATTCACATCACAAATAATAAGCTCAATATCATTATGCATAACGTGTCCTTTGGTGGCAGTCTTATAGGTGAGACATTTTACAGCTCCAGCATAGATATGACTGACTGATGGCTGCAGTGAAAGCTCCGCCTTAACTGCAAACTGTGTATTACACTTCACCAATTAGGACCAATAAGCCACAAACAGTTCTGTCATTACACACTCAACTCTCCGAACTCAGAGATGTCTTGAAAGGTCAGAAACAGGGATTCTGTGTAGACATGGTGTGTCAACATATACTTGTTACATATAGGTAGGATTAGGAAGCAGTCATGGTTGATGTTAACTTCACTGACTTGCGATTTGTGTGACTTACGATACTGACGAGTCACGTGACTAATGACTGTCATCTCCCATCCCAACCACACATGGCCATAGGTGGGTTTACTTAGCCTGGTTCATCACATTCTGTTGCTGCAGAGTGCCTGGGTTGGTTTCCGATGCCGAGGGGCACTTACCAAATAGCGGTAGTTGACGAACTGGGGGTGAGGGTGGATTGGGCAGCAAACAACTACTGTATTTGCAATGTAAAGATATAGTGGAGAAAAGTCTCCCTGAGCAGAGAATTAAGTCACTGTCCCTCTGTGAGTGTTGTAACTGGAGCTTCTTCATGCTTTCCTCCCTCACCCTTAGGTGTCACTTAAGGTTGAGGCAACAATACTGCTTAGTTAGGTTTCGGAAAAAAACTACATGGTCAGTGTGACCATATTTTCAAACCCCCAAACCAGGGGCCTTAAGTATATTACACACTCATGCATGCGCCACCGGTGTTTTCATCAGGCTGGGGGACAATTATTTCCCCACATCCACCAAGGTATGGCCTACTTTATTTAACAACTTTATAACACTAGTAAGCACAAAACACAAGGATAGCAATGGTGTAATATAATTATTGATTGTCAGATACCTTTTAACACAAAGTATTTTTCAGTGTGCACAAGCGCAGGTTGCCAGCTAAATGGCTGACTGTGACACATTCTCTGCCAGCTATTGAAAGTTGATATTTTGCCATCTTAATGTGATCTTTCATATCAGCATTTTCACTGTGCATGACCAAAATTGTCTGCGGGGCTCAACATTTTCTTTGCCGTACTTTATTTTTATGGAGGAAGGATCCTTCTGGAGCTCTTTAGAAAAGGCAGACTTTCTCTTTGGCATCATCGCAGCAGCCTTGATAACGACATTGATAAAGCTGATTGGTACCCACCAGTCTCCCCTTTACAGACATGCCCACTTTAAGATAGTCCCAGTCAGTCTGGATCAAGTCATAGTCAAGTCAGCACACCGTGGGTTTGTTTTGTTATGATTCGAGAATATTATTTTATGCTAAATGCAGTACTTGTGAGGGTGTCTGGACAATATTTGTTGTATTTGTTTGTAAAGCAGCATATTTGTCCACTTCCATTTTGGTAAGGTTATTAAATACTCGACAAATCTCCCTTGAAGGTACAGCTTGAACAGATAATCATGATGAAATGTTGTTTTAATAGACTGACAGCCCGAGTATCTACACCGTATCAAAAATGACTAAACGATAACCTTAATGAATTCTGTAGGTTCTGTCGATGTTGAATGATGAACTTCAGTCGAGGTGTTTTTCAAAATAGACAAATAGTATTTCACAGAGATGTTTCAATGGATCTGGAATCTGTCAGGTTGTCCTGTTTGATCAATACTTATCTCTTGTGTTGCTTTATGACTGAGGTTCTGCAGACAAAGCAAATCAATCAAACATACATCTGTCTTCAATCTCGCAAGTCACCTAACTGAAAAATCTCACACTGCATGGAGAGCGCTCATATGAAGGGCTTGTTGTCGACCAATAAGGACGTTCTCAAGAGGGTTGCCGATGGTCGGGAAGAAACACTGCATGGTGCAGTCGTGCGGACTTTGCCTGTGAGGTGTCTCTTTTATTAAATCAACAAGACATCCAATAGTTGGACGTGACGCAGCTCCACAGAGTAAACCCTGGGTAAAATACAATAATAAGTGCAGCTCCCTGTTGCCTGAATCAGGAAACAGTTCACAGCAGCGGGAGGCAGAAAATAAACACACTTGTGAGGAGGAAACATCTTCAAGAGATTAGACGGTTTGGGGCAATAACAGAAATGATGTAAACAGACAAGATGACAAAAAAAAAAAAGAAAATAATTTGTATGTTCTGCATCTTTAATTTATTACTTAGTTATTAATTAGAGCTGCAAAAATACAAGGTTGTTTCTGCAAATACAGTCACATTTTACTCTCCCAAAAAAAAAAAAAATCAAAATCCATTATTTTAATTTTAATCATCAGTGAGAGAGGGGGGGGAGAATGTAATACGTATAAACAACTACACAAAAGCACACAGCAGTAAAGATTTCATGTATTTCATTTCATGTATAACATATTTTTTTATACATTTTTGTTTCTTAAATTCTATGATATTTGTTTTCTAGAATATTTTTTTAAATTAATTTTCATCAAACTTTGTGCATCATTATAAAAACTGATACAAAACCATTCATCCATCCATCGTCAACCGCTTATCCCGTTAGGGGTCGCGGGGGGGCTGGAGCCGATCCCAGCTGGCATTGGGCGAAGGCGGGGTTCACCTGGACAGGTCTCCAGTCCATCGCAGGACACATAGAGACAGACAACATAGAGACAGACAACCATTCACACTCACAGCCACACCTACACACCAATTTAGAGTCATCAGTTAACCTAAACAGCATGTCTTTGGACTGTGGGAGGAAGCCGGAGTACCCGGAGAAAACCCACGCTGACACGGGGAGAACATGCAAACTCCACACAGAAGAGTCCCAAGCCCGGATTCGAACCTGCGACCCTCTTGCTGTGAGGCAACAGCGCTAACCACTGCACCCCACCCCCAAAATATTATTATATTATTATATTAATTACATTTTATATAGAAAAAATATTTTCTCTCTCTATATATATCTTTCTCTCTCTCTCTCTCTCTCTCTCTCTCTCTCTCTCTCTCTCTCTCTCTCTCTCTCTCTCTCTCTCTCTCTCTCTCTCTATATATATATATATATATATATATATATATATATATATACACATTATAATGTTTAATGTATTTACTGTGGGACATAAAGGAATATGTATATTATATATAATATATACATATTATATCTGTATCTATTTGAAATATTCTCATATTATTATTAATTAGCTCATTTCACGTATCTCAACTTTGAGACCACACTTGTGGGACATGAAGAAAAGTGACGTTTGGACTCATAAGATGCTTCATATGTTTTATTTAATCACAATATGTGGTAATTCTTTTTTATAACAAAATGGTTGATAACACTCTGTACACATTTATCAAGCAATGCACTGCAAATTTCAAATTAAATCCAATATTTCATTGACTAGAAAATGCCAGCAGTCGCAGAAACAGCCACATGTGTAAGTAATCGCTATGAGTCAAGTGTGTCTGAAGCTGCATCCTCGTCTCTGTTTTGATGCTCTGATGTATCCTGGTGGGACTTTCTATATGTGTGCTGTCAATACTCTGCTCGATCCCTCATTTGCTACCTGTCTCAGACTTCAGCAACATGACTAATGAAGTAAATAAATAAATCTCTCCTCTTCTTTCAAATTCCCTCTATCCCCTCTCCTCTGTCCTTTCAACTAGATGAAAAGCTGCTCTGCTGCTGTGAGATCTATTTTGAGGTTACACTTCCTTAACGCATCTGCCAAGCCTCATCAAGAAGCATTAGCGAGGCATAGCAGTGCTCGAGAGGGGGAAAGAAAAATGCTCTCATAATCAGTGCAGCGTATGCAATGTACCCTCGCTCGTAGGATAAACCGTGTTCGAGCATGAATATGGCTGCCATAACTAACCTTATCCAGACAGAAACGGCCATGGGGGCAAGCATCCATATCATACTCTACAGTATATTAGCCTTATTCCTTCATTCAAAACCTTGATGGGAATCTTTGATCATTGCCATGCAACAGTAATTAACCAGTCAGATATGGGACATTTTAATATGTACACAGGCTTTCATCAAGACATAATTGTATCTTCTTCATTATAGACAGACTCCAGTAAATAATTGCATGCATTTAAAAATAAATGCATTACTATGAATTATTACTTTGTATTTTTCTTGGCATTTAAAAACCTGGACTCCAAATCATTCAGGCGAACCGCACATTCAAAAATAAATGTCCCATAAAATCCATTATTCTTTCTAATGTCTCAAAAGGAAGAGCAATAACAACAGTGAATTAAAAACCTGCAACCTAATAGTACTTGGTTTTTAATTCATTGTTGTTATTGCTCTTCCTTAAAACAATGCATTTATAAATATAACAGATTAAGTTTGATTACTTTAGTATAAAACAATATATATGGAGAAATCATGTAAAAAATGACCAGGTTTTGTAGCACACCTGCATGTCACTAACTGAAGGGGAAGACAAACACTGCTGTTTCAGTTCTGTGAGCAGGAAACAAATGTCGTCATTGTATGTTTCTGCACATCGTGGATGTTGAATGTTGATGTTTTTACAGCATGTGACCTCATGCAAGAAGCAACATGCAGAGAAGGTGATATAATATACTGAGCGACCGTTGTTGAATAATAGTGATATAACAATGTTATTAAAGCTGAAGTAGGCAAGTTGGAGCAAATATGATTTAATGATTTTATGATTTAATGTTCCTCCGTGTCCTCCGGTGCTCTTTACACAGAAGGAAAACAACCAATCAGAGCTCATCTGGAGCCTTGCCGCCTCTGAGCAGCTGTCAATCACTCACAAACTCTGATCAAAGTGTCAAAGCTGGCAGAACTGATGAAATATAAATTACAGTAACATAATATTAATTCATATTTGATCAACGCTGCTTAGTTTAACCGTTTGATCGGAGTTCATAAGTGACTGACAGCTGCCTCCATTAAAAGAACAGTCAGAAAGAAAGCTCTCTCTCTCTCTCTCTCTCTCTCTCTCTCTCTCTCAAATGACATGTGATTGGTCAGAGTCTCCTGTCACGGGCTAAATTTTCTAAATCCTGAAAGCAGCCATGAGGAGGAGCAGAAGTCTAGTTTTCTCTCAGAACACTTGAATTTCAGTATGTTGCATAATTTTTTTCCCAATGATGCCAAAAAACTTTCTGCTGGTCTGAAAGCTATGTGGTAAAATAATGAGCACATGAAGTGAGAAAAGTCCTTGGGTGGGAGGTGAGGTGAATAGGTCACCCAGGACCGAACAGCATAACACATTAATGCAAATTCATTTCAACGGCACTAATTTGTTGCTTTTACATAACTTGCAATTTTTATGGTGTAGTGCTTTAAAAGCTAGAGTGAAGATACTGGTGTCATGTAAAAACTAGAAAATCTATCTATTGATAGCAATCATGACAATCAACAATCATGTTGTACTAGCTTGTCAATAAGGAGGTTAAATAACACTCCAAGTGTATGCAAAATCTTGGCGAGGAAAAACTGTAAAGGGGTCCCTTGACCTCTGACCTCAAGATATGTGAGTGAAAATGGGTTCAATGGGTGCCCACGATAACGGTTTCTGGAAATTATGTTTTGTGTTGTTAATTGAATTCCAATAATGAATATATACATTCTTTTGCATAAAGCAGTATATTTTCTCCCTCCCATGTTGTAAGTATTAAATACTTAACAAATCTCCCTTTAAGGTACATTTTGAAAACATAAAAAAATATGTGATTGGTTTGTGATGAATCATAATTAACTATGGGCAATCATGCAATTAACTGCATGATTGTCCGTAAGCCCTATTTTATAATTTATCATGCTGCTACACTGAAGGACTGCAGTCTCAAACCTCCATGATCCTTTTCAACACTTTAATCACTCAACAGGAAAAACAAACACTGAAATCAGTCGGATACAGTCCAGGACCAGAGCAAGGAGAGCAAAATAATCACTTTAATTGTGCAATATTTGACTTTTGGTTTCACCTTCTATACACTTGGGATGTGACTGATCCCTTTGTTTGTGTTTGCATACAGATTTAGAATTTTCAAGCGAATTACATCCCGAATGAAAGCGCCACATTTTCATTTCAGATAGGTTTGTCTCTGTGAGGAGGACGACGTGAGAAGCACACCAGGCCCGTCAAGTATTAACATCAAAGAGCCGTTGAAAATGTGAAGATGATTGAAACTGTGGCTTTTGCCAAAGCTTTTTTTGCTTTTTTTTTTTTTTTGGTTCCTGCTAATTAACTGCCTGGGTTTTCCTGCATTATCACATGCATTCACATTTTTAGCAACTCGAGAACATGATGCAACAGACCATACAGACCTTTTTTTTTCATTTTGTCCATCAGTCAGCTTGTGCAAACACTTTTAACTGAAAAACAACTGCAAATGAATTCTTTTAATCTTTTTAAAACAGTGAAATATCCATTCATCAGTCTGTCTCTGTCTATTACTCCCACAAACCCACACAGGTGGGATCGGCGCCTGAGGTCGGCGGCCGTGAAACGCCGCTCGCAGGGCCAGCGGTTGGTTCCCGGTATGAGATGCAGCAGGCCTGCAGTTTGTTGGCTCATGCCCACTCAGTGGCACTGAGGATTAACCCAAGCCCTTCTGCTCTGCAATCACTTCTCCCCAGCCAGGCTGCTCTCCAGCAAGCAGGCAAACAAAAGCAGGTTGAGGACAAAAGAGCTTTCGGATCCCACTCAAATATTTGTTCATATTCAGGGCTTAGTGTGAAGATCATTTTACATTCTGTTCAAAACTTTAGGAGGAGAGTGATTGATAGCATTTATTTTTTTCTCGACTAACTTTGTGAGTTTAATTCGGTGTTTTGTGCTCTGGAACAGCTCGGCATGTAGCTTCATTTCAGAAGCTGTTTTTTTTCATGGCGACCTTGCAGTGATCCTGGTCCTTGTTCCTCAGTCTCACATAAACGGCTGTTTCTGTAGATTCTGAGCATTCATAGCTGTCACAGACCAGCTACTGAACTTCTTCCCTATCGTAGCTTAGCAATCAAAACAAAAACAAAGCAAATTTGAAATGAATTTATTGTGTTTATCTGCTCCAACAAAAGCTTCAATCATTAGTTTACCTGACTAAATACTGACAGTATCGTAACTGAACACAGCATTTCATTACGTGTCAAGTACCGCAAAGTAAGGGGCGTACTGGGCTTTCAACTAACCCCAATGTAAACCCATCCATGTCATTACTATATGGTCAGAGCGACTGATATTCTAATATTTTTTATGTATTTGAATAGCGAGAGAGTCTGTGTGGGGCGGGAGGGAGGGAAGGATGGACAGGTCAAACAAACACAGGACTATCACCCAGGAGACCATCCATGTCCCGTGTGAAACCAAGTCAATGTTGACTTATTTGTAGTTAGTTTTGTCACGTACTCACACACTCTAACAAGTAGGGCTGTCAAAGTTAACGCAATAATGCAAAATTTCTTTTAATCCATTAATTTCTTTTACAGATTAACGCAGTCATGTTCGGAGGTTTATTGAGCTTTCAAAGATATGGGGAAGGATAAATAAGGCTAATGATACTGGCACCATTTGAAACTAGTAAACTGAAGGAATCCATTGGTACCAACCATGTCGTACCAGTGTGTCGAGACGGAGGTTAAATAACGCTTCAAATCGTCCTAAACTTTGGTGAGTGAAAACTCATTTGACCTCTGACCTCCAGATGTGTGAATGTAAATGGGTTCTCTGGGTCCCCACCAGTCTCCCCTTTACAGACATGTCCACTTTATGATAGTCCCAGTCAGTCTGGATCAAGTCATAGTCAAGTCAGCACTCTGACACACTGACATGCTGACAGTTTGCCATGTTATGATTTGAGCATGTTTTTTTATGCTAAATACAGAACCTGTGAGGGTTTCTGGACAATGTTTGGCAATGTTTTGTGTTACTAATTGATTTTCAATAAATATATACATACATTTACATTAAGAAGCATATTTATCTATTCCCATGTTTATAAGCATATTAATCTCCCTCTAAGGTACATTTTGAAGATAAATAATATCTGCAATTAATTTGCGACAGTTGTGACTAATCATGGACAATCATGCAATTAGATATTTTAACTTATTGACAGCCCTAGTAACAAGTTATCTTATTTATACTTATTTTAAACCAAACCATGATCGTTTTGTAAATATAACCAAGTGCTTTTGTTGCATAAGTAAACCTAAAAACTAAATACATTTGAAGTTTATTTATAAAAGAGACTTAACACAGACCAAAACTGACACTAGAGCTGAAGCGTGTAGGGCCACTGACCAAGCTGCCGTATCTGACGAGATGGGAGTGAGAATGAGGGGAATGTCTTCATCATAAACTGGTCAGAAAATTGTGTATATATTAGGGTTTAAAATATTTAATGCATATTGATTGCATGATTGTCCATCGTTAAATGTTATTAATTGCAAATGGGTAATCACTCTTTTTTTTTCCTGGGAGTGGACAAATATGCTGCTTTATGCAAATGCATGTATAAATGTATTACTGCAAATCAATCAATTACAATCAATTACAGTGTTATTTCTCAACAAGCTAGACAAAATGGTTGCTACCAATTCCTTAGGTTTTCTAGTTTCATATAACAGTATCTCCATTTTGGCTTAAAAATTGAGCCCACTACATCAAGGCAACTTTGACAGCCCTAGTATGTTGTTCTCAGTGCATATTTCACACCGTTTTTTAAAGGCCTTTTGTTTCAGACTTCAGTCCACAGAGCCACGGCTGATGAAATCTGCTCGTGTAGTCAGCCTTTAGGCATTTATGGTGGCAACATCAATGGTCGTAAATTAAAAAGAAGGAAGCCTGCTTTTGTCTACCTCTCAAAGGTCAACGATCATTGTTTGATGAACTGTATAGCTCTCAGTGCACTGTAGGTGTCAGCTACTGAATTATGATGTTAAGGTATGTTTGCTGTATGCGAGGAGTCATTGCCTACACAAACTAGCAGGTAAAAATGTTTTTATTATTCGGTATTAATAGACTAAACGTGACAGTTACTGTAATAATGATGGATTGCAATGACACATGATGATCACACATGATTTTCACTTACTTAAAGAGACGGTTGACAGAATGTTTTTGGCATCATTGGGCAAGGATCCCATAATAACCTTTAAGCATTCTGTTATTCAAGTGTTCTGAGAGAAAACTAGACTTCTACACCTACTGGTGGCTCTAAAAGCATCTAACCCCTGAAAGGAGACTTTCCCCAATCACGGGTCGTTACCGAGAGAGTGCCTTCCTATTGGCTGAACATGGCTGCAAGGTCACAAACTTGCTTATATTACAGATAAACATTACACTACAAGTCGTTTCTGAAAACATTTGAGGGGAGAAATAGGCAGTAACAGAATATTGATTCATATTTGATCAGCGCTGCCTAGTTTGACCGAGATTGGTTGTTTTCTTCCAGTCAGTGAAATCTTGCGGATGCCATTAGGAGCACCAGAGGACACTGAGGATCATGATTTTGTTCTGATTACCTGTCTCATGCCC
This sequence comes from Pterois miles, assembly GCA_947000775.1. NCBI lineage: Eukaryota > Metazoa > Chordata > Actinopteri > Perciformes > Scorpaenidae > Pterois > Pterois miles. The sequence continues at coordinate 2,909,042 of CAMQGK010000238.1, forward strand.
TACTGTCAGGATATCCTGACCGTTTTATAAAAATAACTTTTTAAAATCATATTTGCTCCAATCTCGCCTACTGCTGCTTCAAGTTGAGCAACTTATTTTATCAACCACAACAGTACATCTTCCCATTATTAACCAGTCACCTTGATGTCTCCCTAGCATGACAGATCCCTCTCTGCTCCTCATTGCCAAAAGAGAGGAAAGTCTCAACTTCAGCGAGTTCATGTGTCAGTGACGCCACGAGGCAGAATACTGATGCGTCGCCCTGCAACTCAATTAAAGGCAGATCGCCTTCAAACTTGAGCAGAGGAATCAATTTCTGACTCGACCCGGTTTTAAATCGGCAGCGGTGGATTCTGCAGCGTCAGTGGGTGCGGCGTCGTTACTCACAACACCTGAGGGAAGTGACAGCAGATGTAATGAGATTCTCAGTATCCTGTCTCTCATGCACATCAGCAGCACTAAATAGCATGAAGGGAGCTGGGGATTATGTTTATAAATGTTCTTTGCATGGCAGCCTGTGGGGGATGAGTCCTTTAAATAGTGCTTGAGCTTTCTTTTTTTTTTTCCCAACTTATGATTGCGTCATTAATAACATGCCTGTGATTGATGTTTTGTAAGAGCTTTGCTAACAGAGTCGATAGAAAAATGTATTCAGCTGGTGCTGCTATCTCGTGTGGCCTAAAAGTAGCATGATTGCCTGCATTTATTTGCTTTGTGGCTGGCGGATGGTAGCGTGGTGGAAAGGTCATTACTAGACTGCACATGGGTTTAACCCTTATCGCAGAATCGTTTTCCATATATAGGTGTTTCTGCCACTGTGGACATTTTTAAGCCTCAGCAGAGAGATTTTGGATTTATGTTACAATGTGCAGTGCAATGCGTGATGAATGAAGCATAAAGCAAGAGTATTAAATACTTGACGCATAACTCAACTCAGTAATTACGTATTTTATGGTTTACAATGTAAAATGATATATACACATTTGTGCAGATCACATCCTGTACATTTACGGGTCACGTGACATTTTTATCTTTCTTCCTGTTTGTTTGCAGAGTTTTGTCCACTTTATACAGCAAACCTGCAGATAACCATTGTAATCCACAGAAGACAATTCAAAAATATGTAGAGCTACAAATGTTTCACTATCTGCAAATCTGTTTTTGTATTTGTGTTGTGTAAAGTCACATCCACAAAAATACAGGATTTCCCTCTGGGGATTAATAAAGGTTCATCTTATCTTATCTTATCTTAAATATGCATAACTTACTCTGTTAAAGTGTACTTTAATTCCACATAAAAACGTTACAGGTTTAAATGTAAAGTGATATATATGCATTTGCAGATCGCTTCCTGTGTATTCCACTTCCACTTTCCTCATGTGGCTTAGAGAGTTTTGTCCAATTCGTGCCACTCCACACTTGCATCTTTATGAGGTGTATTTACTAGCTCCACCAGAAGGTGGCGACTGCCCTCACATGAGCTGATGGAGCTACAGTCTACAGCTGCTGGTAGAAAGCTAGAACAAGAGTCAGTCCAACAGACGACATGGAGCATCTTTGTTTCAGTCAGCGGTCCTGATTCAGGATCGGGTTGATCCTCAAATGCGCTGTTAGCTAGCTGAGTGTTCGTATTGGTAATGTTAACTAGCTATGTTGAACCAACGGGCTTTAGGATCCATTGATAGACATAAATCCGTGAGCAGGCATCAGACCTCTCTGAGTGGGCCCAATATAAACACAAGAGTCAGCGGTGCGTGAGTGTATTGATCACGCTGATGATATGATCATAATCACATCCTCCTATCTATAGGCAACGTAGCATGCTACATAAAACCACATAATAAAACAGTGGTCAGATCATAAAATGTTCTGAGATTGAAGTTTTCTGTCTTTGAAAAAGCAAAAATCAATGGTGACAGCAAAGTGTAGTCTTCATTTTGATGGACTCCGGGTCCATGTTTGGCTTGCTTTTTATCAAAAGCAATAATATGTGCACCTGGGAAGACAGGAAGAAAGACGGGGTTGAAAAGCTCAGTGATATCTGAGGGAAAATACACAGATCCCATCATTTCCATGGTCTAGTAGTAGGAACACAGCAGTGACACCATGGCTTACAAAGCACTCCGCCTTTAACTGACAGTCAACATGGTAATGCTCATTTTGCATTGCTGTCCATCAGCCATGGAACCATATCGATCGTGTATCTGACAGTGGGAAATGGAGGCCAATGAATTGATCTATAATTCCAGTTGTAGTGTGAATTAACAGTCGTTGTGAAATCCATCCCCACATGTCTTATATCATATCCATGCATGTCATCAGCATCTACTGCTGCTATTCATTCATTCCTCACGCACAAATCACTGTACCTGAACTAAATGATGAGCCCAGTTAGGCTGCATGTTTCCACATCAGTGAATATTCAGCATGCAACAGCATGTGCTACGTAGCCTATAGATGGGAGGATGTAATTGTGATCGTATAATCAGCCTGATCAATACACATACTGCTGGCTCTCGTGTTTACATTGGGCCCGCTCAGAGGTCAGATGTCCAACCACGGATTTATGTCCTCCACGCTGGGTCCTACTGCCAGCTAGGTTTCCCGATCCTGAATCAGGACCGCTGGCAAACAAAGATGCTCCATGTCGTCTTTCAGGCTGTTGGTTGTCTCCTGGTGGTTGGACTGACTCTTGTTCTAGTTTTCTGTCAGCAGCTGTAGACTGTAGCTCCGTCAGCTCATGTGACGGCATGTCGCCACCTTCTGGTGGAGCTAGTAAATACACCTCACACTCAGATCTTTTTTGCAAGAGTGGTGCAGCATGAATTGGACAAAATTACGCAAGCGCACAGGAGGGAAGTTGAAAATGCACAGATATCATTCCATGTGTATAAACTGATGCGCAAATACGTATATTTCTTTTTACATGTAAAACTTAAAATATGTTTTTATAGAGTGAGTTATGCATATGTGTAAATCACCATTTATTTTGTGGATATAAAAATATGTGTCTGTGAATAGTGAAATATTTACAGTTAATACAGTCCAATTAAAACTTCCATACACATGATGTCTGTGGTGGATTGGGTTGTGGGGATTTGGCTTGTACACTCCACAGTGCATTGCTTAAAATGGATTTATATGTGATTCAATGGAAAATAGCGGTGGTTACAGCAGTCCTGCCGTATATACCTACAGAGTACACTTTGACATGTAGTTCAGTGTTGATAGTACCACCATGGAAAACCAGGGTCTCTACAAGTCTTAAAGAATATTGAATCCAGTTTCCTAAAATGGGCAACGGTCAATTTTAGCATAAATTTTAATTAGCCTAAATTACTTACTTACTCATGTTTAAAGTGATTAATCTATCCATTCATTTCACAGGTCCAGGTTGCAATAATTTATGGTGTAGTGGTTGGCGCTGTCGCCTCACAGCAAGGTGGTTGCAGGTTTGATTCCAGCTTGCGGCTCTTCTGTGTGGAGTTTGCATGTTCTCCCCGTGTTAGCGTGGGTTTTCTCCGGGTACTCCGGCTTCCTCCCACCGTCCAAAGACATGCTGTTTAGGTTAACTGATGACTCTAAATTGCCGTAGGTGTGGATGTGAGTGTGAATGGTTGTCTGTCTATATGTTGTCTGTCTCTATGTGCCCTGCGATGGACTGGCGACCTGTCCAGGGTGAACCCTGCCTTCGCCCAATGCCAGCTGGGATCGGCTCCGGCCCCCCGCGACCCCTAACGGGATAAGCGGCTGACGATGAATGAATGAATGACTGTTAGGTAATAAATACTGATCAGAAGTACTGACAACAATGTGATGTAAATGTTTATATCACAACATTTATGGGCCATGATGTCCCTGTTGGCTTTCCTCCCTATTTTCTTCTCAACAATATGATTATATTTTATTAAATATAATTCTATGTGTAGAAAGTGTCTTTAAAAGTCTTGGTGAACCCTGCAGAAACATAGAAGATGGATGTGTTGGACATAATGACAAGGTTTGCCTTGACTACTGGTACGCAATTAACAGCCAAGTAAGTAATTTTCTTTATATGTTATTCATTATTCAAGTGCAGCAATTGCTGTGCGTACTAGGTTTGCAAGAAATAGCTTTGCTTGAAAAGGACAAGACTCCTGAGCCATTTATGTATTTCTTAACGTCATCCCCACTATCAATCTCCAGCAGCACCAGAAACGTGAGGAAACACAAGCAGCCACATTGATCAGTCATAGTTCTTGGATTGCTGACATGGTACCCCTGGTACCCCCCATCAGGGATGCCGTCTCAAGTTTTCTGCTCTTTACATGCTTCTTCTTCTTCTTCTTCTTCTTCTTCTTCTTCTTCTCCTTTTGGCTTTTCCCTTCAGGGGTCGCCACAGTGAATCAGTTGCCTCCATCTAATCCTGTCTCCTGTATCCTCTTCTCTCACACCAACTACCTTCATGTCCTCTTTCACTACATCCATAAACCTCCTCTTTGGTCTTGCTCTCAGCCTCCTGCCTGGCAGTTCAAAACTCAGCATCCTTCTACCAATATATTCACTATCTCTCCTCTAGACATGTCCAAACCATCTCAGTCTGGCCTCTCTGACTTTATCTCCAAGACCTCTACCATGTGCCGTCCCTCTGATGGACTCATTCCTGATCCGATCCATCCTGGTCCCTCGCAAAGAGAACCTCAGCATCTTCATCTCTGCTACCTCCAGCTCTGCCTCCTGCCTGTCCTCAGTGTTAGAGGCCATTTTAGATTCAGGCAGCAGCATGTCTCGGGGAGACAGACTGAAACACAAACAAATACAACCGGTTAGTGATTATCTGTCCAACGTGATTAGCGACGCCTCTTTCTTGTTTCTGTTTAGTGTGGAAACAACATGGAAATAATTCAGTTGAGACTTCTTATGTGAAACACCTGTTTGGATAAATGTACACTTTGCCTTGTTACTGCACTGCAGCCTGCATTTATTCTCAGGATAGCAAATGTTTTTTTTTTTTTTTTTTTTTTAGGGCTGTCAAAGCTACTGCAATAATAATGTGTTAACGCTAATTAGTTTTAACACCACTAATTTCTTGAATGCAACTTGTGATTTTTAGGTTGAAACAGCTCAGTTTTAAAGCTAGAGTGAAGATACGGTATCATATGAAATGAGAGTCAGGACTCAGTCAGAAAATATTGAGACAGTCTGACGAAGTGTTTGCTTTGCTATTTTAATGGGATTTGTTGTCTGTAACAAAAATATAAAATATCACCAGTCTTATGCTTTATTATAATGTTGAATACATTAAATTCTGTGTCAATATCTATGATGTAATGGTCAAGATTCATTTCCCTGTTTTCTTCAAGTCTGATATATTTCAATTAGAGCTGTCAATGCAATAATAATGCATTAACACAAATTAATTTTAACACCACTAATTTAAGGCTTTATTGGACTGCTCCAAACTCTCCAAACTTTCACAACATTTTAGCGAGGAAAAAACTGTCATGGCCATTTTCAAAGGGGTCCCTTGACCTCTGACCTCCAGATATGTGAATGTAAATGGGTTCTCTGGGTCCCCACAAGTCTCCCCTTTACAGACAAGCCCATGATGATAATCACCTCATCATAGTCTATAACGACTGGGTCAAACCGGACTGGACTCAATGCATGACGCAGAATGCAGGCAGGTGGAAAATAATGTAGTCTTTACTTGATCTAAAAGGTTTGGTTCAGGTTCGGGTGGTGAAAACAAGCAGGCAAACAAGTCCAAATCACTGGGCAGAGCAAGGTCAAAAAACAGGCAGAGGTTCAACAAAGCACCTAAAAGAACCTAACACAAGGAAATAAAGCTTGAACGCTCTCTCACAGAGGAACAAGGACGAACTGGCACAGAAGGAACGGAGACACATTATATACTAGTGAGGGGAGAGACTGACGAGAGACAGGTGGACACAATCAGAGGCGGGGTTAGACAATCAGGGGCGGGGTTAGTCAATCAGGGGCGGGGTTAGACAATCAGGGGCGGGGTTAGAAAATCAGACACAGGTGGACGCTGATGAAAAGTAGGTCAGGGGTTGTCAATCATGCAGGGAGCGGGAAACACGCGGGCAGGAAGTGAAGTGCTCTGAAACGAGAGGGAAAGTTGGTATAACAAAATAAAACAGGAAGTGCAAACATGAATGAACTGACAAAATAAACAGGACCTAAAGCTCAACAGGCGCTGACAGCTGTTGTTGCCTGCTGGGCTGCAGTTTATTATATTGTGATTTGAGCATATTTTTTATGCTAAAGGTAGTACCTGTGAGTTATTGTTTGTCATTGTTTTGTGACTTTAATTGATTTCCAATAATAAATATATACATGCATTTGCATAAAGCAAGCATTTTACCGACTCATATGCTGATAAGAGTAAATACTTGACAAACGTTGTTTAAATGTTGTTTAAAGGTACAAAAAAATGTGTGTTTAATCAGTTAATCAATTGACAGCCCTATTTTTTTATATCTTCACAAAAAAAGCTTTAAATGTAAACAAACAAAATGTAAATGGTATGAATCACATGGTGGGTTAAATACCAGGTGATACTGTATCCATGACCGTACCACCAACCATTCAGTCAGAACCATTAAGCTCATTTTGGAAATAAAGTTCCAGTTTAAATTTAACCTAAATGTGAAACTACAAAGAAAAACACCTGCTGTTAATTAGAAAAACAAGATCTTATTAGCAAGGGAAATTATTCCAGGAAACAGAGCAGATGTGCTGATTAACTCCCTAAATAAGAAAGCTGAAACTACCTCTCCCTCTGAAAATGAACTTCACAAGCGTGGCCTTATCAAGCACCAAACCTGCTGTAGAGCAGAACGTCGGCTGCATTAGAATCGGCTGCAAACTGCAAAACACTTGTTTTACTTTCTTGTTCTCCACTTTTACCTTGACGATATGTCCCCAAGTTGACCGCTGACATCAGAAATATCTACTGTATATTTAAGACATATATTTTATTGTCAATTGATGTGGAAAGCTGAACAGAAGATGAATATCAGGCAGGGTTTTTTTTGTTATTATTCCAAAATGAAATGTCACCGTCTGAGAGAAACTGATGAAAAACAACTTGGGTGAGAGGATATTGCCATATGGCTGAAAATATCAGACCATACCAATAAAACAAAGACAAATGGAAACATTTATTAGAAAAAGAAATGTTTCAAATTTGAAAAGTCCTTTACAAATTATTATTCCCAACTAATCTACATTTCATGAGGCTGTCAGGCTTTTGGCTGCTGTGTTTTCTATGAGGGAGCAGAGTGCAAACATTACCTTCTGAGCCACCAACTGGTCTTAAATCTATTAAATAATTTCTGAATGTTTTGGATGTATCAATGGACACAAATCGCTCAAACCTGAGGTCATTTGGCAGTGGAATCTAAAAGAAGGCCCACTCATTAAACTGCTTGGACGAGGTTAGGAAAAGATCATGGTCACGATTCAAAGAAAGCATCACTGACCACTGTTGGAGAAGGGACTCAGACCTGAGTCTCTCGGGAGCACACATTAATGTGAGTGTATGGGACCTGTAGAGTTGCATCGCTCGATGTACATCAGTGACGTGTGATTTGTTGGGGATACAGTATATCTTACATGTCTACATGTTTTGCAGACATGTAAGATGTATGCATTTGTTTGCCACAGTGCTTATTTTTTGCACTAATCTAAAACCCAACGAAGAAAATCCCATTGGCTTCTGTCGAGGGAACAAGGGTGATGCTAACTTCCTGGTTGGCCAACAGCAACACATGCCTGGAGCTCTCTGTATAGTGAGAGCATCAGCAGCAATCTTTACATCTGAACCAAGAACAGACGCTGTAGTTTATCTGTTGAGGAGAGCCTCCTTTGTACATTAATGATATTGCATATTGCAAACACACTTGTAGATGATTAAATCAATGCATGAACAATTTAATGAATGCATATATCCCATTGTTCATCCATCTTACTGTACTACTACTGCTGTTGACGTGGTTCCTCGGTTCATGGGTATTCAGATCACCTGAAGTCCAGCCAGGAGTCATTTGCTCTGCCTGGCCTTTCCCTGCATGACCTTTCAGTGATTAATGCAGGGCCAGTGTCTCTTTGTTAACCTCCCAGCACCTCTGACACAGCTGTTGAGTTGCACACGTCCCCACATTACCAGCCAGATGTTGAGGCTAGAGGGGCTGGGACATTTTGCAGGCAGTGTGTAATTAATGTGTTTGACAGCACATTAAATATAGGCCACTTAAAGAGTCTAACACCTCTCTGAGGAATACATGCTCGCGATGCTCTGTGTTGCACAAAGCTATACGTCACCTGGCAAAGATTGTCACGCTGGTTTCCGCACCTAAGTATTACGTCATCAACAGCTGCATCTTATTTTCAGGCATTTTCTTTTGTGTATACGAGGCTTTGGGTTTTTATATGACTGTGTCGTCAGCATCTTAACCAGGATGAGTAAGCTCATTAACCAGGAATGCACCCACTGGCATCGCAGATTGAAAAATCATAAAATAAATACTTCTCTGAAACTGATAACTGACTGAATGTTGCTGTTAGGTCTCTATCAGCTGTTGTACTGTAACATAATTCCAGATTAAAACTGTGGTTGGTAACTTTGAGCCAATATGATAAAAAATGATGATGAAAAACAGTCACCGTATCATCATAGTAGACATGAAAGAAACAACATCTGTCTTGAACGACAACTTAAATATTAAAATATTTAGTCATGATTAATCGCATGAATGTCTGTAGTTAATCACAATTAATCACAAGTTAAAAGCACTTTTTTATCTGTTCAAAATGTACCTTAAAGGGAGATTTGTTAAGTATTTAATACTCATATCAACATTGGATTGGGCAAATATGCTGCATTATGCAAATGCATGTATACAGTACATTTATTATTGGAAATAAACTAATAACTTAAAACAATGTCAAATATTTTATTCAATTATTATTACTCTCACAGGTACTGCATTCAAAATAAAGATATGCTCAAATCATAACATAACGTATCATAACTCAACCCAACTGGCAACAACAGCTAGGGTTAGGGTCAGCTTTCATTCACATATCTGGAGGTCAGAGGTCAAGGGACCCCTTTGAAAATTGCCAAACAGTTTTTCTTTGCCAAAATTTAGCTTACATTTGGCTTGTTATACAGCCTCCTTCTCAACAAACTAGACTGACATGGTTGGTACCAATGGATTCCTTAGGTTTTCTAGTTTCGTATGATGCCGATATCTTTATTCTAAATTTAAAACTGAGCCCACTACCATCTAAAAATCTCAAGTTGTGTTAATGGGATAAAGAAATTAGTGATGTAAAAATGAATTTGTGTTAAGGCGTTATTATCACTTTTATCAAGTTGAGCAGGGCCAGTAACAACCAGTCACAGTTTTGTTTTAATGTAAAACCACCTGAACTGTTGATAATAATGTGAGTTGTGCACAGGAAACCTATACACACTACTTCAGTAAGTACAGAAGGTAAAATAAACTGTGAATAAAGCACACAACAGTTTGGTAAACCATTTTGCCATTTCTTGCCATGTTTTGATTTTTTTTCTTGCAAAATTGTAGGTCTTTATTTGGAGTCACCCTATCACCAGATAAAACATATCAAGTGTTGGTTATCTCCTCAATACCCTGGCTTTTATTCAATTCTGTTTTTAAAATCCCACTTTCTATAATATCTGTTTGTCAACTATGGTGTGGTAAAGGTTAAGGACCCCCTCCCGGGGATTAATCAATTCATTCTTCTTCTTCTATTCCTCTTAGGTAAGCAGGGTTGAATAATAAGTTGAGTGAAATTTAGTGTGGTTATCCTTTGTGAAATGGCACAAAATACAAAACACTGGCATAAAATATGCAAATTGAATCTCTAATTACAAGGATTTTCCCTGTTTGTTCACCTAATCAGAGGACAGAAACAAAAACATGTCAACACAAAAGGACCATAACCAAATAACCACAAACCACTTTCTATATTTACATAAAACAGTTTTCTTCTGCTTCCCCATTTAAGCGAGGAAACACAGCAACATAAGACAGCGGAGTACATTTGGTTCATAAATGATGTCGTCCCCATCCACCATAGCCGGTCAGTAACAAATTAAAAACTTCACCACATAGCTGTGGCGACTCTCTAGGTCACCAGTCTTTGTCATTTTGAAACCGGTGGAGTGTGACGATGAGATGAGTCACGCTTCTTGTTCCTGATCAAATTCAGTCAGAGGTGTCTGACTGAATGCAGATGGTCCATTAGCAAACTAATACACAAAGTGGTGTCTCTGACATGTGTAATGGGTTTCATCAGAGTCTGATCATGCATGTTATTAACACATGAATGGAAAGACCAGATCTATTGTCCTCTCCCTGAGTTCAGATAACTGAAGAGATTGTGAACCACAAACTCCAGTTATGTGACAGTTGTGGGACTTGTCTCATGTAATTTAAGGACCAGTGTGCAACAATAATGGGGATCTATTGGTAGAAATTGAATATAACATTAATAGCTATGTTTTCTTTAGTATATATTCACCCGAAAATAAGAATTGTTGTGTTTTTGTTACCTTAGAATGAGTCGTTTATTATCTACATGGAGTCATGTTGCACCTCCATGTTTCTACAGTAGCCCAGACCAGATTGGGCCGGAGTCGATACAGGAACATTACTTCCTCCGTCGCCACTGCCACCCACTCTCTCTCCAGCCAATTAGACTGTCGTCAGGTTATTAGATGTTATCAGTCACTATAAGCCCCATAAATATGGGTCAGTAGGGGCCCACTACACCTCTTAGCAGGATTTATCATCTATTCACCTGTGAGATCACCAAAGAAAAGGTATAAAAGAACAGTGACCTCTAGTGGCTGTGGTTATTTATGACAGGAGCAGAAGCGGAGGTCGAGCATAGACCGGGGTGGAGCTTGGTGACGATGGATGGGTTTCCACGCAGGAGACCAGAGTGCATACTATGTGAAACCAACATTTCATTTCAATTCAGTTTATTTTTATATAACGTCAAATTCTAACAGAAGTTATCTCGAGATGCTTTTTACACAGAACAGGTCCAGACTGGACTCGATACAGCTCTATAGGAGTAGGTGTCTTTTTGTTTGTAGTTATTTTAAGCCAAAACATGATGTTTTTCCCTCAACTTAACTGTTTTTTTTTTTGCCTAAACCTAAAGAAGAAGGAAGAAGAAGACCTGTAGTTTTATTGTCTAATTCTAAAGTTGTAGTTTTGTTAGTTAAGCATAAAGAAGTTGTAGTTTCGCTGCCTAAACCTGAAGACATGTTGAAACGTGTTGCTTTTTAGTTTCACTTTTACAATGCAGTAAGCCCTTAATGACCCACATCTATGGTGCTTAAAGTGACTGATAACACTTATTTAGTGGCCTAATAACAGTCAAGTTGAGTGCTCTCTTGATTCACCACTTACACACACTCTAAGCTCAGTTTCTGCTCCTAATGGCCGACGCTACTCTTACAACTGAGTCGACAGAGGGCCATTTGCATTTTTGTGTCGGCTGCTGTAGCTCTCCCACACACACAGGTGAGGCTTCGGTTGGTTGCAATCTCAAACTCACTGCTCGATCACCAGATCCTGCACACTGCTCCTTTAATCAGGAGTCTTTCCAACCCTGCTGTTTTTCTATGAGCATTTTCATCTTGCACAAAAGAAAATGTCGTGGACATGTCTGAAAAAACTTTTGTCTGAGATGGAAAAGGTGACATGTCGATGAAACAAAATAAAATATAAGACGAGGTGCCATGGAAACAAACATGAGACACTCTTAATGACAGGCAGTACATGAAGCATTTGATTTAAACATCCACTGGAGAGACGAAAGAGGCATCAGATGAAAACATCAGCTCTGTGCAGGCATTAACTTCCCTCAAATCAAAACCTGACAGAAACATAAATGCCATATTTAAATCAGGTTTTTAGCATTGTTTCCATCTGACTGCTTAATTACTTCATGGTGTTGCTCCCTCCCTGGTTTAATGGCACCAGGCTGCAGAATTAGCGCCACCAGCTGTTTAACTTGATGCACTTCTAATATTAGTAGTGGATTTGCATTTTCTGTTGCTGATTTTCCCAAAACTCACTAAAAAGTTTTTGCCATATGTGGAAACCTGACTACTGTGATTCTCATATTGTTTGAAAAGTTTCAGCTGATGTTTCATCTTTCACCAGTTGTTTTTTCTTCACCTCCACCTCCTATTTTAAGACCTACATTAAATAGATATGCTACACATTAATGGTCTGTAATCATTTAAGTTTTTATTGCTTCTTAACATCAGAAATATGTTGCAGCACCACATGACAGTGTGTAAATAAAATATGGCCCCTTTGTTGCTTTTAGTGTCATGCTGAGTGTTGGACTTGGCAGACAGATGCAGGACTGTTTCACATCTGTGTCCAATAGTGAATTTCCTTTGAATAACAAGCACGCACTCGCTTCCTGCCATACATATGATTGTAGATGGCAACTGTTGAAAGGGCTTTCTCTTCATTATGTAAATCTCCTGGGTCACGGCATATTTGCACTGTCCTTTCAAACAGAGGCCGAGCTGCACCAACATCTGAAGTTCCTTAAATCATCTGTGAGGACCGGCTGCCTCTCAGCATTGAGCAAATGAAGAGCAGTACAGGTATGCAATCGGTTGACCTTCTTCTAACGGGAACAACAGGTCCATGTTAGTGTAGCCTGTACTAAAACTAAATATTTTAACCCTCTGAGACCCACAATAGACCCATTTTTGTCTTTTTAAGGGGTACAGGTGGTCTTCAGAAGGAGATAGCAGGTCAACAGTAGATGTCACATGTACATCATGTGAAAGATGGGAACCTGCAGTTAAAATGAAGCGCAGCGCTGTGTTGTTATAAACAGGAATCAGAAATACACATAAATGAAAGACTGAAATAATTAATTAATTCAATCATTCATTATTTAAAATAACATGTAAAAGCATGTAAAACCATCCACCCCCATGCTCTATTACATCTAGTTATTTTTTGGATTGATACCATGATACACAGTTTTGATGCTAAATTTAACCAGTCCAGAATCGATAAAGTGATCAATAATTCCTCCAAAATACCACATAAAAACAGCAAAACCTTGAGGAACACCATATAAAAAGTTATGCTGTGATTTGGTACCAAACACTTTTGAAATTTTGAGATACTTTTCAATGATTGGATGGTGAGCTTGTGTGTTTTGGAAACTGCTCAGAAATTTCAATGTCAGTACAATGAAGTAGTTGCTATGGAGACAAACATCATCACACATGACACATGAACACAACTGGACTCAAGAGTCTCAACTTTAGTGACCCCAGTATGCAGAAATACTCAAACACACAATTTCAGAATAGGCAAAATAGGACATTTATAAGGCCTGCAAAAAACTGCATGTCTGCAAAGTGGGCATATCTGTAAAGGGGGGACTCATGGGTACCCACAGGACCCATTTACATTCACATATCTTGAGGTCAGAGGTCAAGGGACCCCTTGGTCAGGTCAGTTTTTCCTCTCCAAAACTGAGCCCAACCTTATTTAGCAAGCATGACCTGGTTGGCGCCAGTTGATTCCTCAGGTTTTCTAGTTTCATGTAATCCTTCATTCTAGCTCAAAAACTGAACACGCTACAGCTTCTGAAAGAGAGTAAAGCTGGTCGGGATCGCGAGTCTCAGAGGGTTAATATCATTCTTTATTTATTGATTTAAATTAAGAGCAATATTGTTTAGGCGTAGAGGATGCAAAAGAAATTGAGAGATGGAAGGTGCACAAGGACTGTGCGTTTTTTTTACAGTATGTAAATGGAAACCTCTGTAACGCATCAGCATGAGGCGACATCTTACTCATATCGATTCCCTGTATCTACAGCACTACCCTGAACTCAGTCTGTCCCCTGAGGGAAGAACACCATCTGTATGCATGGAAAAACTGTTCCATATGTATGACTCCGGTCGGAGCAACGTGAATTCATTTTTTTTGTGGCAAAATATACATTTTTATTAGATTTTGTAGCTACGATGATTTTATGTAATAATAAACATTCTTATTTGCCTGCTTTATAGTTTCACAACCCTGTGTGGTATGTTTGTTTATTTCATATTTTACATTTACATCATAGTGCTGTATATCTGAGTGCATGTCTGTGTGTGGCTGATGACTTGCGGGCTGTGTGTTAACTGTCTAAACTGATTGCAGAGTCTCACCTGTTGATTGACAACCGTTACCACAGGTAGACTTCACTCGTATTTCAGTGACCACACCAGACACTCGTCAGCTCAGCTGTAATCCAGCCTGACAGAGAGTCTGTCACTTGGCTCAAGATAACTGACAGTCATGATTGTCTGGTGTTTTTGTGCATAGATATTAGGCAGCCTAATGCTGTTATGCTTGTTCTTAAACATATTTGGAGATTTTGACTCGGCCTCAAACAGGTAAAACTGATGACTTTGTCTGAAGTGGTCCAGTGTCAGGGCCCTGCTGTGCTGGCTCACCGGTCATTGCTTACAGGCCATCGTTAATGCCATAAAGTTACACCCACGTGTTTACTTCTATGACACAAATGATGTGGAAAAGGTCTGTGCTCTGTAAATGGGATAATTAGTAACATGAAATGTATTTATTTACTACTTTTCAGTGCAATAAAGACCAGCCCACGGTGGAGGTTTTGTATGGTGAGAAAAACTGTAACTTTCAAAACTGTCAAATGTAATTCTAATAATTATTTCACTATATATCACAAATTACTTTTGTCATAATGCCAACCAATAATGCCTTTAATGCATTAATAAAACTTGTGATTTTTAGATTGCACTGGTATCATATGTATACAAAACTCAAGGAACCCACCAACCAGAGCAAACATCTTCATTTTACAGCTAAATTTGAACTTTGAGGTTGACCTTTGATTTAATTGGTCATTCTTGGGAGCAGGAAAGAAGGGAGCACCTCACTGTCTTAATGTCTGTTTAGGTTCCCCGAGACTTGGGCTTCTTGGGCTTTACACAAATTTGGGGCTAATAATCTATTTTCCCTGGTGTTGTCTCATCAGATAGATGCAGTAGATAAGTTAATTTTTTTTAATTTTTTTTTTTTTTTTGGGGAGTGGCAGTGAATTCATTGTACACCAGGAAACAACATGAGGTTGTATGAAATCAAACACAGACCTAAATAGTCTGTATTTAAAGCCGTGTGAGTTGTGACCTGAGACATTCCTTCCGGGCCGAGGTTGCCTCTTACTCTGGGATTAAAGGCACCACCAACAGCAAGCAGTCAAAAACTGCTTGTCTAGATTGATGTCTCCAGGCTCCCTGAAATCCCATGTTGGTTGATGAGCACCTCGGAGCAGACTAAGCCAGATTCCCTCCAGCACTCCAACAGTGACGTCGTTATTACCACTGACAGTGCCAAGCCCCAGCTCTGATTTCTTCTCCACCTCTGCCACGCAATGCCATGAAGATTTAACGAGTGCACATTCAAATATCAGCATGCTGCTGAAATAATTGCACATTGTACTGGACTTGTACATTCAAGAGCCATACTTGTAAACTCTAATTGCACTCAGACATCTGGAAAAAATGAATACATTATGTGTAAATTTTGAGATGCATTTGGTTCTTTCTAATGCTGCAAACTTACACTAAATGTTTGTGAGGAAAAACTGCCATGGGCATATTCAAAGGGGTCCATTGACCTCTGACCTCCAGATGTGTGAATGTAAATGGGTTCTCTGGATCCCCACCAGTCTCCCCTTTACAGACATGCCCACTTTATGATAGTCCCAGTCAGTCTGGATCAAGTCCTAGTCAAGTCAGCACTCTGACACACTGACAGCTATTGTTGCCTGTTGGGCTGCAGTTTGCCATGTTCTGATTGGAGCAGATTGTTGATGCTAAAGTCAGAACCTGGGAGGGTTTCTGGAGAATATTTGTCATTGTTTTGTGTTAATTGATTTCCAATAATAAATCTATACATACATTTGTGCATAGAGCAGCATATTTGTCCACTCCCCTGATGACAACTTGACAAATCTCCCTTTAAGGTTACTTTTGATCAGATAAAAAATGTGCAATTGATGTGCAATTAATTGCAATTAACTATGAACAACGATGCGATTTATCATGATTAAATGCTTGAATCGAATGACAGTTCTATTTTTTACTAAATCTAAGTAAATTTCTTGCATTTTTTTTTTTTTTTTTTTTTTTAATTTACAACGTTAACTACATGTTTAAAGTGGTTTAAAACTGTAACTGTTTTCTGTCTCCATCGTAACATAAATGAGAATGCAGGTTAGTTGTATGGGTTATTTTGTAGGAGACCAGGTTGGGCTATAGATTATGTGTATTAAAAATCATTGCCAGCACTTTTAAATAATTTATTTCTACCCATCTACATATGACCAAGATGGTATGCTTGAAGTGGCAGTCGGCATGACGTTTTTAACACAACTGGGCAAAAATCCCATAATAACCTTTCAGCATGTTGTAATTCAAGTGTTTGGAGAGAGACTAGACTTCTGGTCCTCCTCATGGCTGTTTTCAGGGTTTAAGGAATCGTGGTTGAGGAAGGAGACTTCACTATATGATGAACATACTGCATCGGGACACAGTTGTGTGCTGAAATGAAGCTAAAACTGAGCTCCACCTTTCACAATGAGTTCTGTAAAAACATGATTAAAGTGCAGCGATAATATGGGATGGAGCTGAAGACTCTCAGGAAACAAATCTTGATCTATAGCATCAGCAGCACATCTACAGGCTAAATCCGTCCCTGGAGCTTTCATGCACGAGTTTGAATCATGAGGCAACCTGATGATTCAGCTCCAGGAAAAATGAGTGCTTGTCAGATTTAATTTGAAAATGTGGTTGTTCGCTTTCCACATTTCCAATATCCGTATACCTTCTACGAGACAAATTCTTCATTATTGAGTAACCTGGTAACGGATGTGGACATAAATCCCAAGCAGTCCATCTCCTCGGAGCACACTCTTAATTTCCAGCCTCAGCTTGAGCTGCTAGTTCAGTATGTCTAAGCTTTTTCCAATTATATACTCTATACACTCCACATGCCACCACCCTATAGTGAGCTGTACGAGGTCTGCTGGGTGTTAAAGCCCAGGTCAGGTCTTCCTGTACGACTGCAGTACCAAACTCTCCTGAGACCGAAGCTGCTGCCACACACCTGCTCACACTCAGTCTCCTCGTTCATTCGCCAAAACCAGTGTTTCACTTTCCATCATGCTTCATTTTCCTTCAAGTACGAAAGTAATTTGGAGCAATTTGGAGTCCATTTAAGTCTATATTGCTTCTCTCAAAGTCCTCAACAGCTAACGGCGTGAATGCATGTTGTCAAGTGCTTTGACCTTAGGAAACATTCACTTTGCACCCACAAGAGATCTGAGTGTTTTAACAGAGAAGAGAAACTGTAGCTCAACACAAATAGCCTCAAGTGACACTCAAAATGTACTCAACACATTTTTTACTCCATTTTTTGATGAAGTCAGCTCTGGACTTATTTTGAAGCCAAAAATCACACAAAAATATAACGAAAAGAACTACATTTTGGCCTTCTATTAATTCTAACATTTCATTGTCAGAAAAGGCTGGTGTTTATATATATATATATATATATATATATATATAATTGTCAATAATTCAGCCATTCAAAGATAAAAACCAACAATGCCTCATTTTGTCTTACTTACTTGTCATACTTTCCGTCTCTCTTACACTGTCGGTGACACTCTATTTGGTATTTGGGCTATGAAAGTTAACGTAATCATAATGCAAATTTGTTTTAACGCCACTAATTTCTTGAACACATTAATGCAACTTGCCAACATTTAGGTTGTAGCAGGCTCAATTTAGAGCTAGAGGGAAGATACTGGTATCACATGAAACTAGAAAACGTAATAGATCCATTGGTACCAACTCTGACCTCCAGATGTGTGGATGTAAATGGGTTCTCTGGGTCCCCACCAGTCTCCCCTTTACAGACATGCCCACTTTATGATAGTCCCAGTCAGTCTGGATCAAGTCCTAGTCAAGTCAGCACTCTGACACACTGACAGCTGTTGTTGTCTGTTGGGCTGCAGTTTGCCATGTTCTGATTGGAGCAGATTGTTGATGCTAAAGTCAGAACCTGGGAGGGTTTCTGGACAATATCTGTCATTGATTAGTGTTGTTAATTGATTTATCATAATAAATATATACATATATTTGCATGAAGCAACATATTTACCTGCTCCCATGTTGATAAGAGTATTATAATGAAAAATGACAAATCTCCCTTTAAGGTACATTTTTAACAGATGATTCTGAATATGTCGTTTGTGATTAATTGTGATTAACTATGGATAATCATCGGATTCACTGCGATTTAATATTTTAAACAATTCATAGCTGTAATACCTACT
>CAMQGK010000238.1:2932500-3000000 GCA_947000775.1 Pterois miles
TGTCTGTAAAGGGGAGACTGGTGGGGACCCAGAGAACCCATTTACATTCACACATCTGGAGGTCAGAGGTCAACGGACCCCTATGAAAATGGCCATGCCAGTTTTTCCTCTCCAACACTGAGCCCACTACAAGCTCCGACCAAGACCAACTGCATTAATGCGTTAAAGATATTTGTGACAAAATGACTTTGTATTAGTGTGTTATTACCACATTTACTTTAACAGTCCGAACAGAAAATATAATAATATAATAAAAATAATTATTTAATATAACAACATTTTAAATGGTACATTATGTTTCATAATACTCTGTCCACACTGCCACAATCACCATTATTTTCATCACCATTATGATTTATTATGGGATGCCAGCTTTGAGTTTGTGTGGACCAGAAACAACCGTTCTCACTCCCAACTCGTCTGAACCGACGCGTGATCAATGCCTCTCGGCATCTGATAACGACGTACCAAGGCTGCCTTCAGAGTCTGTATGAGATGCACTGGACTTTCAACTAACCCCAATGTAAACCTTCCACGTCATTATTAGACGGTCAGAGTAATTGAGGTAAAGTGTGAGAAAGTCCAATGACAACCTCAGACTTTCACCCAGGATATTGCTGTCTTATTATTGCTAAGTATGAATGTAATTTTGCTCCCGTTATCATTTTAAAGTTGCAAATTATAGATTTCATCCCATACATACTATACAGCAAAGACAACTGAAAATGTAGTATGACATTGTGAATCCAATCCAACTTAATGCACTGACTAGTACAACTGTAACATTTGCCTAAAATCATGTCTGCCATATTCGTTTTTGATGCTACCACTGGGGGGCGCCAAAGTTGGATAGTTTTAAATCCAAGCAAGGCTTTTAATTATTTTTACACACTTAACCACAGATGCAACAATAGCACCAGCGTTAATCTGCACTTTTGTAGCAACCATAGACTGCATATAAGAAGTGGATGTAGTCACCGTGACGTGACCCATTGGTTTGTGGACTGCCGTTTTGAAGCTGTCACCATCTTGGTTTTTGGCCGCCGCCATCTTGGTCTTAATATGCAACCAGAAGTGACACGAGAGGGTGGAGCTAAATAAAAACAAATGCTGGATATGCTGGATAAATGCTTAAGACATTTTTAGGTGACCAAAAAGGTTATGATTAACTTTCATGAACTGAAAAAAAACACAGTGTGAAAGGATTAAAGTTCTAAGATGAAAAATGTGGACAACTCCCAGACTGGATGACACCTGGTAGAGACCTGTCACTCACAAGCAAGTCACAACCTAAAGTATCCCCTGCTTTATTGTCTATTTGATTATAAATAGAGTGCTACAGTTTTTTTTTTTCCAAAAAAAAAAAAAAAAAAAAAAAAAAAAAAAAAAAAAAAAAAAAAAAAAAAAAAAAAAAAAAAAAAAAAAAAAAAAAAAAAAAAAAAAAAAAAAAAAAAAAAAAAAAAAAAAAAAAAGGGGGGCCCCGGTAGCGGTTGAAGATGAAGAAGATAATTTTTTTCTCATAGACTTCTATACAATCAGACTTCTTTTTGCAACCAGAGGAGTCGCCCCCTGCTGGCTACTGGAAGGAATGCAAGGCACTTCAGCATTGGCTTCTCAGACTCTTGGGCTTAGACTGGCATAACAAACATTTTGTCTATTTTCTTTAATCATTTCTCACACTGCTGTATATCCACTTCCTGCCAGGTTGTCAGTCCACCACTCCTCTTGTAAAGTAACACACATTGTGGACTCTCCCAGACAGCCTCCGGATGGATGCTGTTGTGTTTTTGGCTTAACGTTGTTGTGTCAATAGTGTGTGTTGAAAAGAAAAGATGGCATCACCACTCACTTGATGAAGCCAAGCGAGTCTCTTAGTTCAATTATTAAACCCTGAAGTGTACAGCCAGCTTTAACGCTCAGGTCAGTTTTCTCTGCAGCTTGTGTCAGTTAGCTTTACTGTGTGCTGTATATATTGATATGAAATCCAAACCTCAGTCATGAGATGACTAAAATAAAACACACAAAATGCAGTTACTTGTCTTTGTCTTAGCTTAGTGCCCTGTGCACATACTGTATCTTTGTCTTTGCAGTCCCAAACAATAACACTGAAGGGTTTCCTTTGCTATGTGACGGTTTCATTCATTCATCATACGCCAAGTAAAAACCTCTGTCTTTGCTGTCTCGGGCTTGTTGGTAACAACAAAGTAGACCTTATTCCCTTAGAAGAATCTGTCTGGAACCAGGGTGTGCCCCAAGTGGTTCCCAAGAACAATTTCAATGACTGCACATCAGCCCAGGACACAATGCAATCTTGTGACGGAGAGGAACAATAGATGTCACAGTATACACTCGCGGTGTTTAGTACAATACACCAACATACCTGCTGCCCAAGGCAAGACAGAGTCGCAGAGAGAAGAGGAGGGGAAAAAGACTTGGCATGGATATCTTACCAGATGCTCAGTCTCTGTGTGGAAATGTCAGTGGGCTCGGCATGTGGGCTGCAGGGAGGTAGGCCTATTGTTTCATATACAGATGCATTGGACTGCAGTCTAGTTTAAATTATTACCCACGGGTTTAGATAGATTTTGTTACACAGTAAGAATACCACATAAGAATAGCAGAATATATTACAGGATGCATGAAGAGTGCTTCAGGGATGATTTATTTTTGTAGGCTAACCAAGAAGTGAGCATCACCCTTGGGTCCCTCAACAAAAACCCAATGGGATTGTCCCACTGGGTTTTGGATTAATGCAGAAAATAAGCTCTGTGGCAAACAAATGTTTATGGTACATTTTGTTCAGCAAGATAATCGTCACAAATCAACACAACTATATGATGTTTGACTGCAATCGCTAGAAGTAAAAAGCTAAGATTAGGCTATAAACTAGGATATAAGGCCTTAAAGCTATAATATGATGAGCGTGACATTTAGTAGTCTCATTTAGCCATTTGTTAGCAATAGACTTTTTTTAAAGACACTTAAAGTCTTCAAAATACAGGAGTAGGATATTTACTTCAAAAAAGCCCATTGACTTCCAGATAAGGGAACAGAAGTGCTAAAATGGGAACTCTTTTTCAGGTTTTAGGACTCATTCCTGTAGCACTCGACTGCAAAATACAACTTGATGATGAACTCTATATAGCAAAGATTTGGTGTATTTTTCATGATTCTCATTAAAAAAGAAGAGATGAATTTTATGTTTTCTTGATGAAATCATTTAGACAATACTTCATTTTTTATTGTTATTTTTTTTAGCTATTTTTTAGCTTATTATTAATTTATTTAACCCATGAAAAGAAAAAGAAAACATTGACCATAAAGAAACCGAATACAATAAAATATGTGCATTGTAAAGACAACAAAGATCAGAATAAAATTATTATTATTATTACTTACAACTTGCGATTTTTAGGTTGTACCAGGCTCAGTTTTAAAACTACAGTGGAGATACTGGCATTATGCGGTACCAGCCAGGTCATACTATCATGTCAGGAAGGAGATTAATAATTCTCCAAACTTGCACTAAAGAAATATAACTGGATTTGGTTATTAGTGCATTTTACAACTTTTAGGACCTAGTGGTTTAGATAAGGGGTATTCAAGTGTTCTTGTTGTTGCTGAAGCTGATTTAACTAAAAAATGACCTGTTGATTCACGGACATCACCTTCCAAATGTAAGTTTATGGGAAAAGAGTCTTTTTGGGACTAATAGCATCACACAGACGTTGTAGTACCACAATTTGGCCACTACGAAAATCCTCCTTGGGCTTGATCTGGGCGATTCACACAAGTCAGCCAAACTGACAACAAAAACAGCATTCACCAGTTGTTTGTATTCCTGTGATAAATCAGGCTGTGGATAGACAGAAAATACTTGTAGTGGGATCAATTTATTGTCAGCTTGGGTCTTTTCAGAATATCACCACACATATCCTTTTTCAAAATTTAACTGTAAAAGAATTCAACCTAAATTCGGACGTTTTATTTGCTGGAGCTAAAGAGCCATCGTAGATTGGATCAAGTGATGTGATAATAAACGAATCATGGAATGTGCATTCTGGATCACATTAATCATGTCCTGCGAAGACATGACGTAGGAAGCCTAATGAGTAGCTCGCCACCAGAATGCTTGTACTGTGTGTCATTTCCAGCCATGCACACTGATAATAAGCACTGTGCTTTTCGCTTGAGGCGTGCAGAGGGGCTGATTGCTGGCCCATGCAAAAAACCCTGAATGCTTCATTCACCCGAACCATGCTGGCCTCAAAACTAGTCCCTACATCGGACCACTTAGCTTTGGAGAGAAGGAAACGAACAAATCTCCCCTCTTTTGTTTCGTTAATGGGTCGTTCCACATGGGGACATGCTCAGCTGGTGGATCGCCAAGATTCATTAAAGCCCTGATCCACATTCTTGCATATTCTTTTGGATATTAGCGGCTTTGTTTTGCACATTTCTTTCATCCTCTCTTTTTTATATTATTTTGTCTCCCTCACTCTCTCAGACGTTTTTCTCTGTCTGTCTTTGCAGCTGTGTGACACCCAGGCCGCAGGATGTGGTCTCAGCACATTGAAAACCGTAGGAAGTGTTGATAGAGCAGAAAATTGCCCTTGTTGGTCCCTTAAGTGAGGCTGGGAAATAAGGTAGCCATGGTGATATACCTCCAGAGCTGCCACAGAGGCTCCACTTAGCAGCTTACCACACTGGGCAGGTTATCGACCATTCCCCTTTGGGCACCCGACTTGCCTCAGCCTTTGCCTCCTGATAAAATATATATATAAAAAAATAATCTAAATGCATTAAAACTCTGGGCATACGAGGGAGTAAGCAGAGGGCCAAATCCAGCAGGGCTCTGAAAGAATGAATGACAGGTGTGATAGGTGGCTTTTTTCAGTTGTTTGCTCAACACTTTTTCTTTTCTTTTCTTTTCCAGTTGTGGCTGGCGTAGCCGTAGGGTGAACAACCCTCAGTGAGGAAAAATGTTGAAAAATATCTATAGATGCATTTTTCACTCACTGTATTGTCATTTAATTCCCCTCAAAAAGTGAGTTTCTGCTGGCCAGTGTGATATTGCTGCGGGCCATTCTCTCACACAACGAACAGCATGGTTTGACGTTCCATCGGCCCGATGAGCTGCCATGAAGTTGTCACTGTAATGGAGTTCAGACTGACCAGTGTGTTGCAGCGCCAACAAAGCGATTATTCTTCACCCACTTTTCAAAGCACTTATATTTCAACAACATTTGGCAAAGGAAGTGTCTCATTTCCCACTGTGGTCGTCCCTCTCTGCTGACAATGCTGTAAATGTGCTCAAGTAAATGAAACCCTTAAAACTCATGTACAAGGTTATGCTAAAACTGGCATGGCCATTTTCAAAAGGGTTTCTTGACCTCTGACTTCAAGATATATGAATGTACCGTATTTTCCGGACTATAAGGCGCACTTGAAATCCTTAAATTTTCTCAAAAGTCGACAGTGCGCCTTATAATACGCGGCTTATATATGAATTCTGGTTGCCAATTTTATGTGGTACAGGGCGTTCAAAAATCTGTCAAAATGTTTTTGACAAATATTATGAGTTTGGTGAGCTTCGAAGCTGCGCCGCTGGATGGATTGTTGGAGCATTACAGTAACAGTAGTCAGGCGCCTCGCAGAGTAATACCTACTGACAGTAGTCAGGCGCCTGGCGGAGTAATACCTACTGACAGTAGTCAGGCGCCTGGCGGAGTAATACTACTGTTACTGTGCTTTGACAGACAGGCACCGGAACATTATCATGTGTTTAAGGAGCCAAAATGGCAGCTGTGGAGAGACATGTTTATGAAGATATTCCTTTATTAGTCCCACAGTGGGGAAATTCACAATATCACAGTTCAACAATATCAGTCAGCACCAGAACATGGGAATAGAGCAGTGGAGGGAGAATTTAATATTAATGAATCAATGGTACGAAGTGGAGGAAGCAAGAAGATGACCTGCGCCACGTAAAGAGGACCAAACAGAGTTTCTGAGGGAACAAAGAACAGTGCGTTATTCAACAGAGAGCAGCAGGTAGAAGCGTCTCTACAGTTCCTGGTAGCAGCAGCGGTAGCGCTGGACATGAAAATCAACGACTTTCGAGTAGGAGAAATCAAGAGAACGAACGGCTTTTTCCACAACTCTCCGTCCCCATTAATCTGAGACTCCATGCTGCCCATCTCACCGACACTGTCAGAACGAAAGTGAAGAAAACTACTTCGGAGCTCGCCGTCATTCCGGGTGGATTAACTAAAGAACTCCAGCCGCTAGATATCGGTGTCGACAGGTCGTTCAGAGTTAAACTGCGAGCTGCGTGGGAGCGTTGGATGACAGAAGGCCAACACACATTCACCAAGACAGGGAGGCAACGCCGGGCCAGTTCCTCCACTATCTGCCAATGGATCAGGAAGGCAGGAATCATCACTGAACAGCTAAGTAACAGCAACCAGACTGACTCAGATAATGACCTGACGGATTTGGGCGTGCTCGATGCCGAAGTCGCCCAACTGTTCAACTCAAGGATTTGATGGATTTATGGATGAGGAATGAACTGAAAAAAACTGAAAGTGAGTGTGTTGTTTTGTATTTCATGTGTTCCAACTGAAAAATGTTGAGAGTTATTGAAGTTATTGAGTTGTAAAAGTTGATTAAATTAATAGGATCAAGTTTGACTTATCTGATCGTTTTGTTTCGCTTACAATCCGGTGCGCCTTATATATGAAAAAAGAAGTGATATTGATATTTACTGATAGTGTGCCTTATAATCAGGTGCGCCTTATGGTCCGGAAAATGCGGTAAATGGGTTCTATGGGTGCCCACAAGTCTCCCCTTTACAGACATGCAGACTTTATGATAATCACATGCAGTTTGGGGCAAAACCATGCAGTTTTTGAATGCAGTTTAAATGTGTAATTGTCGCCTATTCTAAAATATTGTTATAATATTTGAATATTTCTGCATACTGGGCTCCCTACACAGTCTTGAGTTACATAAAATGTGTCTCACTTTAAAGCTGAGACTCTTGTGGGTCTAATGAACTCAATTGTATTTATGTGTGATGATGTTAGTCCCCAAAGTAGCCATTTCATTGTAGTGAGACCATTTTCTGAAACTTGACCTCTCTGTATAAAATGACCTGTGGTGACCTCTAAGATAATAACAACCTCGTGAAACTTTACAACCACAAACTACAGACCTGGAGCATTCAGAGGATGGATGGCTTTCCTAGCTAGACTGACAATAAGAGAGTTTCTGAGCAGTTTCCAGAGCAGAAGTGCTGATTATCCAAATGCCAAAAAATGCAATTCTTGCAGAAATCTTTAAAAGTTTTAGAAACCAAATCACAGCGTGGCTTTTTCTATGGTGTTCCTCAGTCTTAATGCCGTATTTTGGAGGGATCATTGCTCATTTCTATCATTTCTTGAGTGGCACAGAATTGTTAAATTTAGCAACAAAACTGTATAATAAATAGCATCAACCAAAAAAAAAAAAAAATGCTGCAACAATTTATGGGACATAATAGAGCATCGGGATGGTCATCACATACTTATATTATCATGTTCAACACTCTTTTACTCTTTCACAATTTATTTAAATTTATTAATGAATTATTAAACAACTTGACACAGTGCTGAGCTGCATCTCAAATTAATCTTCAGGTTCTCAGCTTTCAGATGATGTTCACCACTTCTATGTGACATGTAGTGTTGAGTATTAATCTCCCCTGAACATCCTGTCTCCCGCCACTACCCCTCTAAAAAGAGGGTGGATTGATAAAGGGTTAGTCACTGCACACACACCATGGCACACATACGTCACATGCTCATCGACCTGAATTAATATGCATCAAATAAACATTTTGGCTGCTTCATCACACTTCATAAACTGGGTGACAGGTGGGAAATATAATGTGGCTTTATTATGCTGATTTCATTTCCTGTCAGGCGTGTCTAATGGCAGCCAACACAATATACCGATCTGACTGTAAACAGTGTTCACTGAAAATCCACTTTGTGTTTTTATGCACTTCCCCCCCAGAGGGAATCTTAATGGGCTCACGCAAATTTCTTTTTGATGAAGTCTTATATGGTGTGATTACTTGTAATAAGCCAATCTGCCGGCACCCTGCTGTAAAATCTTGCTCATGATCGCGTTAATGCGTGCTAATGTGGACCACATTGCCTCTCACCTCGTTAGAGACCACACTGAAATGTAAGAGCTCCTGCTGGAGCCTTGGTACGATACAACTGATGATACAGCTCCTCTGAGTTTTAAGGTTTTTGATTGATTAAGCTGTGATATATTGCATAGTTCTGGCTGGATAGATTCTCAAATAGCAGCATTACGCATGATTTATTCACTTTTTTTTTAAAGAAATCCCATGATATTTATTGCACTTGCAATCAAGGCAAAAACACTCAATGTTTGCTTTCAGCTCCTATATGAGCAGAAAAGAAGCATATTAAGGCTGGCATTGTTTGATAGAGCCAACTCTATTTGCCTCTGAGCACAGTATTGTCATGATAAAACGTCCTTCAAGTTCCGTCTGAATGCAGGCAATTTATCTTGAAAGCTGCTCATATTTTCTCTGGCGCATCTTTCTAGGCAGGAGGGAAATCAATGGCTAAACTAAGTAATGAATTCCTATTGGCCTGCAGCATGTGCACTGGCATCGCCACTGCAGCGGTAGTGAGAGACTCCAAATAATGTGCTGGAAAACAATTTCACTTCTCACGGATGAGCCATAATTCACCCGATAAAGACCCCTCTCACCATGACATCCTTATCAATACAGCATGCTCCCCCTGGCTACCACTTCCTGATTTGGCTATGGACAAGTTAATATTTCTTACAGCGCCATTCATCATTTCCATTGCAGCTGAGCGGGAAAAGTTTCACAATTGAGAAGAGGAACACATCCTTCTCTAAGAACAATCCAACTGCAGCTCCTTTAACTGACATTTTTACGGGGGAAAACCAAAGCAGTTTAGGATGAATTATTTAAAGGGGACCTATGGCTGTTTTCAAAAATCATACATATTAAAGTTTTTTAGATTTATAAAAAAATCAATTCCCAACTCCTGATATACCGCCGCTTGGTCACTGCCCCTCGGCATCAGAGACCGAAGCACTGGGTGCCCCTCTTACGCTACTTTTGGACGAACTGGGGATGGCATGTCACTATACACTCACCACATAGTGTCCTTTCAATCACATATGTAGGCTTGGGGTTGACTCACAGATCATCACAAACTGACTAACTTGCTAAAAGGTTCAGTGCATCAGTTTCCATTGCCAAGGGGTGCAGCCCAATTGGCAAAAAAAATATTCGGACGGACTTTGACTTCATCAGATTTGTGAAAATTTTTGACAAATGAAATCATTTGCTCCAACTGATTGCTATCTTCCTGATTAATGATTAGCCATGTGCTAACTATGAGTGTGAGTGGGCATTTTTGGGGCCATTTGTTTTCGGGGTAACAGACTGTTTGACAAATGCACTTTTTTTTCGGTCCAATGGGACATCTTTCAGATGATCGGTATTTGGAATAACAATGGACCGTCCCCTTCTCAACACCCAATAAAGTACAACAAACTACTAACAAAACAACCAAATAAAGGCCAACATATGGCTTGAGATCGCCAAGCAGCTGGGTTATGATGAAGTAATAATGTAGTTGATATGCACTTTCTAACGTTATATGTTGGTCATGGAACCGGGCTAGCCACAACAACTAGCGTTAGCATCACATTTATAGTCCAATTAGTTTTTGTATTTTTTGTTTGTTGAGTGGACACAGAATAATTCCCAATAGCTTTCAATACCTGCACCACATTTTTGCATCACAATGGTGAGAAAAAGCTTTTATTCATGTAGTCTAATACAGTCCAAAAATATTAGTAAACATGAACAACCCTCCTAAATCCAAAAACTAGACTGCAAAACTTAACCGCTGGCAATGAATATGGAGAGATGATGTTCTGAGTATATGGGGACATTTTCTGTGTCACAACTAACAACAATACAATAGAATAAAGCTAATTTGGGTATGAGAAAGAAAAGAAATATGCCTGTGGGTCCAAAAATCAGTCTCCCATTCACCGTCTATGGAGCAGATCCAGACTTTATACCCTATGAAGTCACAAGTTTGAGACTTACCTCTCCAGTTTCTGGCTTTCAGAGTAGCTCATGTTCACATATTGATTGAACTCTCCGAGGCCATGGAGATAACATATTGGGATTTTTGATGTAGGTGGTGTACCCATTTAGACCAGCGGTAGGCAGAATATTTCTGGAATCAGTTGGCAAATAATCCATAATATTCTTTCAGCATATTGAAATTCAAGTGTTCTGACAGAAAAGTAGACCAGGATTGAGAAAATCTGCCTGTGATGAAAGACTTTGGCCAATCACACATCATTTCAGAGAGAGAGTGTTCCTATTGGTTGTTCATTCAACAGAGGCTCTGTCAATCACTCTGATCAGTCAAACTAGGCAGCGCTGATCAAATATGAATCAATATCCTGTTACTGTAATGCCTGTTTCTCACATAAAATGTTTTCAGAAACATCTTTTAGTTGCTGTTCAGCTGTAAAATGAGAAAGTTTGCTCCAGCTGGTGGGCGGTGCTTTTACAGCGGGGGATGCATAGAGGCACATTTTTTTGTTTTTTTAGATTACCTGTTTCATGCACTACTGTCAGTAGTACTCTACAATAAAATAAACTATAAAAATAACTTTTTATTTAATCATATTCACGCCATTCCTCCCCACTGCTACTTTAAGCGCTGTTAAATTAAAGCATCAAGCTGATTCTCTCGACTGTTTCATCATTTTTGATGTGGTGAAAAGCACCCAAGGAACTCAAAGTGATTCTGTCGAGGTTGAAAGCCAACACAGCGAGCGGCCAAGTCTTACAGCTCCTCAGAGCACACAGCCTACAGCCACGGACCAGGAACCTGAACCGCCCTGAGCATTCAAATCCAGTCAGTTTCCCTTTTCCTCATGAAATCTTTTCTTTTTATCTTAAAGGTATTTTTTAATTTACACTTTTAATCTCATTTTTACATTTCAAAACCCTTTCTGTTGTGTCTTCTGAGCACTTGACACGCATACAATTTACCACAATGCATTACTGTACAATGCAGATGATGCCCAAAAAAGCATGCTGTATTCCTACTGTTTCACTTGAACGTTTTATTTTCAGTCATATATGTGTTTTCATTCTGGCTACATGGCCTCATCATATCATTTCTGATACAATATGATATGATACAGTAGAAAAAGAGGCATTGAACACCAATCAATTTTCTGTCTGCTGCCTGCTTTGGCTCCACTCCCTTTGGTGATCTTACACAATGGCTGCAGTCAAATAGTCAAAAAATGACATCTTAATGTCTCTTCCTAACCACTGCTCCTAAACCTAGATGGAAAACTTCATGAGGTCAAGGGCTGCATATTGGCAAGATTTTGGAGAGACGATACGTATCATGATACAGAGGTTACAATTCAATATACTGTGATATATATGGATACTGTAAGTGATGTGTTGAGATTTTTAATCTAATTTTAGGAAAGCTGTCCTAATATAAAGAACACACCACCACAAGTAAGTAACCCACATGTTTACTTTTTCACACAGTCTCAGCATTTGCATTTATCACAGTCTACTTTGAGAAGGCAGATACACTGAGACACTGAGAGGGTGCAACTTAAATAAAGGGTTGACTTAATCTAAAATCTAGTGTTTTTGAGATGAGATACAGTATCACAACAAATTATATGGTGATATTTGATTTTTTTGATATTTTCTTACACCTAATGAGGTGGACATGGGAAGAGCTGAAGGATAATTCACAAGGATTTAGGAAAAGACAGCAGTTTTAAGAGAATCCGACTTCACCAGGCTCCATGATGTGATGGGGGATGTTACTGCTGTCGGTCTGTCACCGTGATAAAACTACAATATTCTGAAGATGGACTACAAAAAGCACATCTTATATTTTGTGCTGTGTGTTCTCACCATAATGTTTCATGCAGGCTATATAAACAGCTCCTTCAGTGACAGGCTGCTTCACCCACAGCCTGTGAGGAAGAGATACCGCTGGTCTTCCTGCTGCTGTCACACAGTCCAATATGACCACAATCCACACGACTCCAGTATGCCGCACAAAATATGCAGTATATATACAGTTTGTTGTTTACTTACATGTTTAAAATAAATAGATAAAGTGAATAATAATAGATAAAGTGAAACAAAATGGTCAATGTCCATCAGCAGCATGAATCCCAATTAGTACGTGACTGTATGGAAAACTGTTAACTCTATGCAAGATAAGGATATATATATATATATATATATATATATTACAGCCAAACAGGGTATTGCGTCAAATCACAAGGATGACATTGTCTCCTTTCCTTTCATAAAGGATGGTCCAATGCATCCTGTGCTAAAGCAGAAAATGGCGGAAGCACTGAAGCACCTTTCCTTAGAGAATTCAAACAGCTCTTATCATGGCTGCTACTGAGAGACATCCTGGTTGTTTCACTTTGAACTTCCTGGGCAAAAAGGACTTTTTCGTTTGCAACCTATGACAGATACTGATATCACTCCTCCCCACCTCCCTCACATATGAGAATAAACATGAACATTATAGACTGAGTGGTAGTTGAAGACGGACTAATCACCCATAAACTCATTACTACCCCTCTGAATCTTAAAGCTGTAATGGGTCAAATGTGAAAAGGGTCACACATCAGTGACGAATCCAAAGATAGTGCATTCTTGAGTGTTTTATTGTCTTTCAGCTACTGCTCTGGTTCACTCTCACTCCTCTCATCAACCTTAATTTCCAGCTGCAGCATGCCACCGTTGTCACCATGGAAGCTCAGAAAAATCCATTGTACATTACCCACCCAACCACCGAAGGCAGACAAATAAGGTTAGCAACGAGCAGGAGGAGTTGGTGGAGACCAAAACAGAGGTAGAAGGAGAGTGAAAATTGGATTAGCACTCATGAGGTGGACAGGAAAACCATCCCATGTGTTATCATGTGTAATGCTCTGTGCCTGCTAGATGTAGAAAGCAAAAGGTCAACAACTTTAGAAGGCTATGATACGACCAAAGTGATTGTGATGTTGAGCATGTTGTGGAGTTCTGCCCCGGACAGAAAACTGATTATTTTGGCTTGTTTTTAGGGCTGTGAAAGTTAACGTGATAATAATGCATTAAAGCAAAATTGTTTTAAAGAGACTCATTTCTTGAACACATTAACGCAACTTGCAATTTTCATTTTTAAAGCTAGAGTGATGATACTGGCATCATATGAAATTAGAAAAGCTTAAGACTCCATTGGTACTGAGGAAGAGGTTGAATAACACTCTAAACTTCCATTAAATTTTGATGAGGTAAAACTGTCAAAGTCATTTTCAAAGGGCTCCGTTGACCTCCGTCGACCATAAGCTATGTGAATGAAGATAGGTACTGTGGGTCCCCACCAGTCTCCCCTTTACAGACATGCCCACTTTATGATAGTCCCAGTCAGTCTGGATCAAGTCATAGTTAAGTCAGCACTCTGACACACTGACAGTTGTTGTTGCCTGATGGACTGCAGTTTGCCATGTTAGAATCTGAGCATGTATTTTTTATTATAAAGTCAGTACCTGTGAGGGTTTCTGGACAATATCTGTCATTGCGTTCTGTTGTTAATTATTTCCAATAATAAATATATGCATACCTTTGCATAAAGCAGCATAATTGCCCACTCCCATGTTGATAAGAGCATTACATATTTGACAAATCTTTAATCATGATTAATCATGGAAAATCATGTGATTAATCACAATTGAATATTTTTACTGACTGATTTTGTTTGATTTTTAACTATTATGTAATTACCTTGCGGCATTAAATGTGGAGGGATTGAATGTAATCTATGGTTCTGCGTATATATGTGTGTGAAATGCAAAGCTTGAAAAATGGAACAGAGACATTTCCAGGGGAAGGAACCCCGAATCATAGACAAAGCACAGATAACACAGCAGCTCATCCACAGAACACAAGCCAAACAGCAGGCAGCATCACCAGCACAGCAAAAAAAAAAAAAAAAAAAAAAAAAAAAAACAGTTTATGGCTCCAGCGCTGAGTCTTGGCTATGATCCGGTGGTTGGGACAGTTTGTTGAGAACAATGATGATGGAGGAACAAAACAAACCTCCGATCGGCTCCTCTTTATTCAGATCTTGGACCTGAAACAGCAGCCAGGAGGTGGGAGGGGGAATCTTGGCAGTATTTGGTGCAATATTTTTGCAGTCATTTGCAGAGTTTCAACATAGTTTGTTTTCAAACTACATAGGATTTATTGTGTTGCATATGGAGTTCTCTTCACCTCCCAACTGCAGCCCATCCTTGCCCTGAGAGGAGTCTAATGTCACACAGAGGGGTCCCTGTAATGCAGCACCCACAGCACTGGGGAGGCTGCCAACAGGGCGACATGGGGGGATGTAAGGCCAAAGCCCCAGTGGCCACAAGCCGACGAACCATCCCAACACGTTCTCATTCCAACGTGTTACCTACTGCTGCTTTGTAACACCGATTGGCCTATAAATTTAGTTACCCGTCACTTTAGGTTGAGGCAACAAAACCACTTAGGTAGGTTAAAGTGAGACGTTCACAGCGGACTGCAGGAGGATCAGCTGGGGAGGGATCCCTCTTCCAAGACAATAGCTACCATCTGTAAAGAGTAACAACATAATGAAAATAATTTATTTTCCATCCCCGGCCCTCAGACAGCTTGACAGTGCCGCTGAGTGAGAGGGCTGTGTTTTTGTTTATTGTCTGTCAGAATACACTCATTACTAAATGTATAATTTGCTAAAGTGAAAATCCTACTGAATTTAATGAAAGTTACAAATGGAAAATACCACACACACACACACACACACACACACACACACACACACACACAAGGAAACCTCTCCTCTGTGATGTACCCTAGAGCTGTGTGCTAAATGTTGCAGACTTAAACTAAACTCCGTACTCTTATACTTTATTTAAGGCTTTCCAAGACAAAAATAAACCATGCATGTAAACCTGGTGTCTGCAGTGCGCACACACACACACACACACACACACACACACACACACACACACACACACACACACACTCACAGGCATTGAATCCAGCTACTCACCATTACCAAGATGAAAAGTCATCTCTTTGTGGCCTTTGATCTTGTATTTCTCTACATCCTGTCGGAGCACAGAGCTGGATAATGAATCAGCAACAACGCTCCTGAATAATATATCTCTGCATGGATTCAGTACTTTTATTTCAAAGGTAGACCTGCCTCAGCTGAGACAAGTCAGACTTGGATTGAACGATGGAGCTGTGACTGTGCACATAAATCATCTTCAGCTCAGCTCCACATGTGACCTCGTTAGTGGAATCAAGCCACGCAGAAAGACATTTCATGCATTGCGGTTGAGATGATTCGGTTTACGTCATGGTCACTGCAGTGCTAAAATAGCTGTGTACTTTAGACATTAAGTGGCCATTTAAAGACTGAGCAGTACTGTGGAAACTCATAGGCTGTCATAAAGCAACGGACCATGATGCCCTTCAGGGTGATCCCAGTGGAGTTCCTTATTCTCTAGAATGGGCGGTATACCATAGAAAAGTATAGCAAAATGTCAGAAAGTGCTGTAGAGGAAGAGCAATATCTTTCATTCTCGTTTTTTCATTCTCGACATTTTGCACATTAGAGCTATAAAAGGTAAATTTGGAAACGCTCCCATAGTTCCTTTGAGGAATTATGAGCATGCAGCCATACCTTTCAGACTCATCTGATAACCGAGACACTGATTTACACAAGTTTTGCACAATGTGTTTGCCAAGTTATTATTGCTCTATGCACTGTAACCAGAGCCAAGACTTTTTAAAGCCACTTTGAACCTCGGCAAGGTCTTGAGCAAGGTTTGCTTTTGAAGCCCTTGACTGTGGTCACAGCAATTACAGCAGCCATGAATCCTGAGTTTAACTATACACTGACAATCAAAGGAAATAACACAGTTCACCACTGAATATCACAAGAGAAGGCTGTAACGAGCAGGCAGCCACGTCGCTGTTGACAGGAAAATCTATATGCCTATGAGCCTCTATCCATGAATACATCCCACACCCCCCAGACACACCGGCAACATACATTTCAATATTTCATATACACTTTTAGAGGTGAGCTAAGCTAGTCACTGCCAAGAAATAGTTATAGTATTATATATTATATGTAGTATAGTATATTATGGTTTCATGTCTGCCTTCAACAGATGGATTAAAGCTGCAGTTGGTAGAAATGGAGCAAATATATTTTTAAAAAGCTGTTTTTATAAAACAGTCACTATATCCTGACAGTGGTGCATGAGACAGATAATCTGAACAACAAAAAAAAATGTCATCCGGTGACCTTCGGTGCTGCTAATGCCATCTGCAAGATTTCACAGACCAGAGGAAAACAACCAATCAGAGCTGAGCCGGAGCCTTGCCGTCCCTGAGCAGCTGTCAGTCACTCTGAACACAGATCAAACGGTTAAACTGATCAGCGCTGATCAAATATGAATTAATATTCTCTTACTGTAATAACTATTTCTCATGTAAAACGGTTTTCGGTTCGGTTCGACACATTTATGATTCAGCAAGGAGACCAACTTGCAATTTCAACTTCAACATTCTTTTCATTTATTTGTCAGAATAAGTCAACAACTGTTTGTCTTCACAACAGCAGGAACAAAACTCTTCTTCATTGTCACATCTGATGGCTGGACTACTGATCTAGATGAAAAGTGACACTAAGTTATTTAAAAAGAATCAATGAATAAAAACTAATCATCAACTAAAAGGTCAGCATCAGGTCAGCCAGCACTAGAGCTTTTTAAACAACAGTAATATAAACTAGGCGGCATTTAACATATATATATATATATATATAATCCAACTAGGACACATTGTCACGACTGTGTGTAAAACAGGCTTGGACTCACATGCAAGACTCATACACAGGTTCACAGTTCACAATAATCAGCGTCTTTAATCAGAAACAGGTCGGTACACGGAAGAGCAAAAACACAGGCAACAAATCCAAATCGACAGGCTAAAGGCAACGTTACAAAACAGGCAGAGGTATAAGGACACGAGTATCAAAAACACGGGGAAAATCGCTGGTATGCTACTCACGAGAAGAGACGAACTGGCACAGAGGGAAGGGAAGCAGACATTAAATACTAGTGAGGGGAGTGATTGACGATGCACTGGTGGACACAATCAGGGCGGGGAGAAGTCGATCGGACCCAGGTGAATGGTGTTAGAACTGGGTCAGGAGGAGGTGCTCAAAGGTGCAGGCGGGAAACATGCAGGCAGGAAGTGAAGTGGTCTGAAACGAGAAGGGATGTTAGAATACAAAATAAAACAGGAAGTGCAAACACAGAACATGCAACAAGAAACACAAACGCTGAACCTTTATTAATCCCCGTAGGGAAATTCAGTTTTTACACTCTGTTGTTAATTTCACACAGTACACATACATGCATTAATGGAGAGATGTCAGAGTGAGGGGGCTGCTCCTGACAAGCGCCTTGAGCAGTTGGGGGTTTGGTGGCTTGCTCAGGGGCACCTCGGCAGTGCCCAAGAGGGAAATTGGCACCTCTCCAGCAACCAGTTGGTCTTAGTCCATGTTGGGACTTGAACCGGTGACCCTCCGATTCCTAAACCAAGTCCCTACGGACTGAGCTACTGCCGCCCCCCCAAAAAAAAGCCTAAGACCTCACAGTCCTCACACACATATTGTTTCTAGAGCAGCAACAGTAATGTTTACAACAGCAAAGTCACCATAGAAACTCATTAATATCTGACTGGAAACAATCTGATATATTTATAAAAGAAATCAGATTCCTGAGTGAAGTTTATAAAGACTGAAGAACACAAACATCAGTCAGTATCAGTCCTTCCTCCTGTCCTCTGTCCTCCTCTCTCTGCTGATGTGAACCACTACAGGTCCCTCTGGTAGAGAAAAGGAGCTGCTTTGTCTCAGCCAGCTGATAAGTTTACTACTAAGATACATGACAAACTAACCTGAACAGTCAGACTACAGAGCCTGCTGCCAGCTTTAGTTTACTACTAAGATACATGACAAACTAACCTGAACAGTCAGACTACAGAGCCTGCTGCCAGCTTTAGTTTACTACTAAGATACATGACAAACTAACCTAAACAGTCAGACTACAGAGCCTACTGCCAGCTTTAGTTTACTACTGAGATACATGACAAACTAACCTAAACAGACTACAGAGCCTACTGCCAGCTTTAGTTTACTACTTAGATACATGACAAACTAACCTAAACAGCCACACTACAGAGCCTACTGCCAGCTTTAGTTTACTACTAAGATACATGACAAACTAACCTAAACAGTCAGACTACAGAGCCGAGTGCCAGCTTTAGTTTACTACTGAGATACGTGACAAACTAACCTAAACAGACTACAGAGTCTACTGCCAGCTTTAGTTTACTACTAAGATACATGACAAACTAACCTGAACAGTCAGACTACAGAGTCTACTGCCAGCTTTAGTTTACTACTAAGATACATGACAAACTAACCTAAACAGACTACAGAGCCTACTGCCAGCTTTAGTTTACTACTAAGATACATGACGAACTAACCTGAACAGTCAGACTACAGAGCCTACTGCCAGCTTTAGTTTACTACTAAGATACATGACAAACTAACCTAAACAGACTACAGAGCCTACTGCCAGCTTTAGTTTACTACTGAGATACATGACAAACTAACCTAAACAGACTACAGAGCCTACTGCCAGCTTTAGTTTACTACTGAGATACATGACAAACTAACCTAAACAGTAAGACTGCAGAGCCTACTGCCAGCTTTAGTTTACTACTGAGATACATGACAAACTAACCTAAACAGTCAGACTGCAGAGCCTACTGCCAGCTTTAGTTTACTACTAAGATACATGACAAACTAACCTAAACAGACTACAGAGCCTACTGCCAGCTTTAGTTTACTACTGAAATACATGACAAACTAACCTAACAGTCAGACTACAGAGCCTACTGCCAGCTTTAGTTTACTACTAAGATACATGACAAACTAACGAAAACAGTCAGACTACAGAGCCTACTGCCAGCTTTCGTTTACTACTGAGATACATGAAAAACTAACCAAAACAGTCAGACTACAGAGCCTACTGCCAGCTTTCGTTTACTACTAAGATACATGACAAACTAACGAAAACAGTCAGACTACAGAGCCTACTGCCAGCTTTAGTTTACCACTGAGATACATGACAAACTAACCAAAACCGTCAGACTACAGAGCCTACTGCCAGCTTTCGTTTACTACTGAGATAAATGACAAACTAACCTAAACAGACTATAGAGCCTCCTGCCAGCTTTAGTTTACTACTAAGATACATGACAAACTAACCTCAACAGACTACAGAGCCTACTGCTAGCTTTAGTTTACTACTAAGATACATGACAAACTAACCTAAAAAGTCAGACTATAGAGCCTACTGCCAGCTTTAGTTTACGACTGAGATACATGACAAACTAACCTAAACAGTCAGACTACAGAGCCTACTGCCAGCTTTAGTTTACTACTGAGATACATGACAAACTAACCTAAACAGACTACAGAGCCTACTGCCAGCTTTAGTTTACTACTTAGATACATGACAAACTAACCTAAACAGCCACACTACAGAGCCTACTGCCAGCTTTAGTTTACTACTAAGATACATGACAAACTAACCTAAACAGTCAGACTACAGAGCCTACTGCCAGATTTAGTTTACTACTGAGATACATGACAAACTAACCTAACAGTCAGACTACAGAGTCTACTGCCAGCTTTAGTTTACTACTAAGATACATGACAAACTAACCTGAACAGTCAGACTACAGAGCCTGCTGCCAGCTTTAGTTTACTACTAAGATACATGACAAACTAACCTGAACAGTCAGACTACAGAGCCTGCTGCCAGCTTTAGTTTACTACTAAGATACATGACAAACTAACCTAAACAGTCAGACTACAGAGCCTACTGCCAGCTTTAGTTTACTACTGAGATACATGACAAACTAACCTAAACAGACTACAGAGCCTACTGCCAGCTTTAGTTTACTACTTAGATACATGACAAACTAACCTAAACAGCCACACTACAGAGCCTACTGCCAGCTTTAGTTTACTACTAAGATACATGACAAACTAACCTAAACAGTCAGACTACAGAGCCGAGTGCCAGCTTTAGTTTACTACTGAGATACGTGACAAACTAACCTAAACAGACTACAGAGTCTACTGCCAGCTTTAGTTTACTACTAAGATACATGACAAACTAACCTGAACAGTCAGACTACAGAGTCTACTGCCAGCTTTAGTTTACTACTAAGATACATGACAAACTAACCTAAACAGACTACAGAGCCTACTGCCAGCTTTAGTTTACTACTGAGATACATGACAAACTAACCTAAACAGACTACAGAGCCTACTGCCAGCTTTAGTTTACTACTGAGATACATGACAAACTAACGAAAACAGTCAGACTACAGAGCCTGCTGCCAGCTTTAGTTTACCACTGAGATACATGACAAACTAACCAAAACCGTCAGACTACAGAGCCTACTGCCAGCTTTCGTTTACTACTGAGATAAATGACAAACTAACCTAAACAGACTATAGAGCCTACTGCCAGCTTTAGTTTACTACTAAGATACATGACAAACTAACCTAAACAGACTACAGAGCCTACTGCTAGCTTTAGTTTACTACTAAGATACATGACAAACTAACCTAAAAAGTCAGACTATAGAGCCTACTGCAAGCTTTAGTTTACGACTGAGATACATGACAAACTAACCTAAACAGTCAGACTACAGAGCCTACTGCCAGCTTTAGTTTACTACTGAGTTACATGACAAACTAACCGAAACAGACTACAGAGCCTACTGCCAGCTTTAGTTTACTACTAAGATACATGACAAACTAACCTAAACAGACTACAGAGCCTACTGCCAGCTTTAGTTTACTACTAAGATACATGACAAACTAACCTGAACAGTCAGACTACAGAGTCTACTGCCAGCTTTAGTTTACTACTAAGATACATGACAAACTAACCTAAACAGACTACAGAGCCTACTGCCAGCTTTAGTTTACTACTAACATACATGACAAACTAACCTAAACAGACTACAGAGCCTACTGCCAGCTTTAGTTTACTACTAAGATACATGACAAACTAACCTAACAGTCAGACTACAGAGTCTACTGCCAGCTTTAGTTTACTACTGAGATACATGACAAACTAACCTAAACAGTCAGACTACAGAATAGGGGGCGGCAGTAGCTCAGTCCGTAGGGACTTGGTTTAGGAATCGGAGGGTCACCGGTTCAAGTCCCAACATGGACCAAGACCAACTGGTTGCTGGAGAGGTGCCAATTTCCCTCTTGGGCACTGCCGAGGTGCCCCTGAGCAAGGCACCGAACCCCCAACTGCTCTGGGCGCTTGTCAGGAGCAGCCCCCTCACTCTGACATCTCTCCACTGACGCATGTATAAGTACTGTGTGAACAACAGAGTGTAAAACTGAATTTCCCCACTGTGGGACTAATAAAGGAATATCTTCTTCTTCTTCTTCTACAGAGTCTACTGCCAGCTTTAGTTTACTACTAAGATACATGACAAACTAACCTGAACAGTCAGACTACAGAGCCTACTACAAGCTTTAGTTTACTACTAAGATACATGATAAACTAACCTAAACAGTCAGACTACAGAACCTACTGCCAGCTTTAGTTTACTACTAAGATACATGATAAACTAACCTAAACAGTCAGACTACAGAACCTACTGCCAGCTTTAGTTTACTACTAAGATACATGATAAACTAACCGAAATACTCAGACTACAGAGTCTACTGCCAGCTTTAGTTTCAGCTTGTGTAGCCAAGGGTTACGTTTTAGGGATTTTGTGGATTTTACTTGACAATGTAAGTTTCCTGGTTTTTAGACTGCAGCAATTAGCTCATTTATTATTATTCTTATTTTTTCATTGTATACATTGCTCCAGAGAATAGCTTGTGCAAAAAGGTTTCTCCAAACAAAGTCTTTAAAGTTGCGGTCACATCTTCGTGCTTTAGTTCTTGGCATCACGTGGCCACACCAAGCTGCGAGGACTCGGAGCTGTTGCTGCTGGGATCAAGAGCAGAACCTGGCTCATGCTCTGAAGCAAAATGACAGTGAGCTCCTCTAATCCTCCGCTCTAATCCACCTCGACTAAAGGCAACTTGCCCGCTTTTAGCAAAGGTACACCGCTTCCCAGAACACCTGAATCAGCAGGCACAGTGGCCAAATGGCTGAAATCTATAGAAGATCCTATTATCATAATGTGATAATAAAAGAGGAATGCACAAACAGCACTGTATTCAGCGACAGCTTTGTGGGACATTTTTAATGGCATTGAACTGTTTATAATATATCTGGTATTTTCTATGGAGATCTCTCTGTAGTAGTGGACTGTAAATAAAGCAAATGTGTATCTTCACTCCAACACTATAAAGGCTTTTACGCAATATTATACAGGTCACAAAATGCATTATGTGAAGGAATAAGATAAGAAAATATCTAAAGCTCAGTTTTTTTCACTGTCTGTCTCCTTACCTCTAGAGATTCCAGCGCTGCATCCCCATTTCAGGTGGAGAGTAAATCCGCTCGCCATTCAGCGACATAATCTCGACACTAAATGTAATGCATGTTTGGGATGATCTTAGATTTGCTTATTACATGCAGGTTTTTATTCCCAGGATTATCTTGCTGAGTGACGGAGAATGTTTTTAGTTTGCGGAGGGAATTCTCGGGCCTGCAGGCCTCTGATAACAA
Source organism: Pterois miles (assembly GCA_947000775.1). Classification (NCBI taxonomy): domain Eukaryota; kingdom Metazoa; phylum Chordata; class Actinopteri; order Perciformes; family Scorpaenidae; genus Pterois; species Pterois miles. Next base: position 2,955,484 of record CAMQGK010000238.1, read on the forward strand.
GAGCACAAATTGGCAGTGTCTTTAAAGAAGAAGTCGATTAAAATTAAAGGGACGGGTGCTCTAAATTGGTGTCTGGGAGAGGTGGCTGGTAATTTGACCGATGGCTTTTGCTGAATGTGTAATCACAACCCATTTGTTTACACCTAATCTGTCATCTGAAGTGTGGCAATGCACCGGTTTCAACTGTTATCGGGCCATTAAATAGGCATTATCAGTCACTATAGGCACCATAAATATGGGTCATTAGGGACCTACTACACCTACTACATTGTAAAAGTAAAACTTAAAAGCAGCACATTCTAACATGATGTAAAAATTAATGAAATATCATGTTTTGAACACAAACAAAAAGGTTTATTTAGGTTTAGGCAAAAAAATTTAAAGGAAAATATTGTGTTTTGGGTTAAAATAACAACACAAAGATACAAGATGTTCCTGACTCACATCTATGGGACTTACTGACTGATAATGCCTATTTAATAGCCTGACAACATATACATAATGCACAATTTCTATGTTGCCCATTGAGCTTAACAATATATGCCATGTTAAGATTAAATATTAACATTTTATTGACGTACACATTATAACACAAACTTGGCTTTATCCATCCACCCATTTCAACTGCTGGAGCCCATCCCAGCTGGTACTGAGCGGTTCATTCTGGACGGGTCGCCGGTCCATCCCAGGGCACATAGAGACAGACAACTATTCACACTCACATTCACACCTACAGGCAAGTTAGAGTCTTCAGTTAAACTGCATGTCTGTGGGAGTGGGAGGAAGCTGGAGAACCCGGAGAAAACCCACGCTAACACGGGGAGACCCACTAACCACTGCACCACCATGCTCAACTACTACTACACAAATATTTTAAGTTACACAAACAAAGAAATGGAAGTTGTACTCGAGGTTTGTGGTAGTTTTATGTTAAGACAGCAAAACTGTATTCAGCATAACTGCAACTCTTGCTTGTTTAATTATATGTTTATGTTATGTAAAGTGAACCCTTTTTTTTCATTTTGTTGAAGAAAATACTTGTCATGTCATCCTAAAAAATATTGAGTATATATTTTACTACTTTTTTTTTTTATCTCAATCAACTATCAAATTATATGCTACATGCACAATCTATGTTGTCAGTTGGCCTTGAACTAATTAGGCCACTGTATCTGTATTAATACATTTTATTTAAATAAACAAAAAATGCTGACTAAACATTAAAAAATGAAGGTTAAGCTCACAAGAGATGAGCATTTGTGTCAAGTGAACATTTGTTTATATACAGTTTATATCTCATTTGTTCTGAACATTTGTGTCGACAAATAAATAATAAATGTTTGTGTCACAGATTTGGGTTTACAGCGCTACCAAATAAAGCAGAAAAATCATCTGGGAACATGTGTTTTCTTTAAATTGACATGGAATGAGCATAAATCTGCCTAATGTGGCCTCAGACAGAAGTTAAAAGATGACATTAAATCAGAAAGGTGAAGGTGGGACCTTACCTACTTATGATTTTAAACCGAAGTTACAGAGTGGTTTGCCTTTGATCGTTTTGGCTGCATGATGGTCTAACGATGACAGTTTTCACCACTGCATTTAAACAGATTTACTACATCTAATACGTTGTCTTTGGGTATTGCATCAGACAGAAATTAAGGCACATAAGCACCAACCTGTTATCTTCTGTGTTCCACCAAGGAGCACCACAATGAGGGTTACAGCATCTGCAACACATGGACTCTTCAACACGGCAATGGAGATCTGATTCACTTGTGTCTGCCCTCTGGGTCTGGTTTGCCTGAGGCTGCAATCATGCTCAAAGCTTTCACGCTTCATTCCAAATGGCTTCTTATACATGTTTTTGGTTGGCTGTAAATTTATATTAACAAATACAGCATGTATTGGATCCATAAAGTGAGAGCCTTATTTATACTCAACAGCACAGGGGAGCGTATTTTCTATTTATTTATGAGATGTGTCATTAAGAGTAAAGGGAAAACTAGGTCATTTTTAAGATATCAGCTGCCTGTTAGGTTGTGTTAAATGTTGCATGTTGCATGCCTTTATGTGGATTCACTTCCTGTTTTATTTTGGCATGGTTAACCTCTCCTCTCATTTCAGATCACTTCACCTCCTTCCCTGCATGCCTCCCGCCACTTCGTTTGGGCACCTCCCTCTGACCTAGTTTCTGCACCATTCACCTGAGTCTCATCGTGATTCCCCCGCCCTGATCATGTCCACCTGTGTATAGTCAATCACTCCCTCACTAGTATATAATGTGTCTTTCCCATCCCCTCGTTGCCAGATGGTCTTGTGTTTCATGTCGAGAGTTCCAGTGTTTTTCCTTGTGCGTATGACTACCAGTGTTTTGATTCTCTGCCTGTTTTTTGACCTAGCCTTTTGCCTGCCCCTTTGGATTTGTTTGCCTGTCTGCTTGACTTCTGTGTACCGACTGAAAGACTGTATTAAAGACGTCGTTTTCTGCTTTAGACCTGTTTCCATTGTGTTTGCTTTGGAGTCCCCTGTACCCTGTGTTCAGATCCTTAACACTGCCTTGTTGCAAATTTGATGAGTTGAGCCCAAGATCAGGGTTGAATATAGGTGACTGTAGACTTGATAAACAAATGACATCTGTGGTCATGTGTTGAGGTAAAAGCTTGTGACCCGGCCGCCATGTTGAACACAGTCATTTTATAGATAAACAGTACTCTAAAACATGTTTCTGAACACATTTTAGGTGTGCGTACTGCAGTGGACTCATAGGGAGGTAGTCTGCCTCCCCCCTGAGGTTAGGTTTAGGCTACCAGTGCTTTGGATCAGGTTAGAAACACACTGGGTGCTTAATGTTTTTACTTTATGCACACAAAAATTGGTGTGCTCACCACCATCACGTCACCATCACCATCATGCAGTTTGCATTGGTTCAGAGTGCTCACTGAACCCCCTCGTGGCCATATCCAACAATGCATGTAGGGATAGCTATATGTTATAACACAGAACTAATAATTTATTGTAACGACGAATAATATTGACCCTTACATAATTAGACGCCAACAAGATAGGAAGTTAGATTTGTGGTCTTTTTTATTTACTTATAATAACACTGAATGCCTTCTGTCCACACACTGTTAAATATATGTATATATTAAATATTCTGGTGTGTACACAAACTGCGCTCAAGATCAGACTGGAGACGTAACCACTTAAAAGATGGATACCTGTTATCTTCTTACATTTCTACTTTTTTAAACTGAAAACACATTTAATATTGTAATATTTTCTGTAAATGACATGAAATATAACCAACATTATGTAGGAAACTTTCAGGCAATATCCTGGTGATCTCCCTCCAGCCAGCTGCCTCCTTCTTTGTTGTGAAATGAGGAAATATTATATTGATAACCTCTCATTTTCATGAATCAGCCGCTCCTTGTCCATTGTGACTCTTTCAAAGTCAGCAACAAGAGTAAATAAGGATAAATAGAAACAGACCATCCGACAAAAGTTCAATTCCAAGCTGCACAGCGATGCAGCGCTTGTGGACAGTGACAGTTTGTCGTTGACGCTCGCTCACGTTTCATTCAGTTAGGAAACGTGTAACATGTAGAGTACAGCAGCATCCCAATACACTACAATATCTGTGTTGCACGCATTACATTTCCTCTAGAGTTTTCATGAGTCTAGACCTCTGTACATATGTTAGTGAATCAGAATCATCAGTCATCATCAATCATCATCAATCATCATCAGTCAGTATACTGCCAATATTCTCTACATAAGGAAATACATTTGCCTCAACATGCATCATGGTGAAGTTGTTATAAGAGAGAAGCATGGCCCAGAAAATAGCACAATAATTTTACAACTGAAAACTGGCTACATGACATTGTGAATTTCTCCACTGTGGGACCAATAAAGGAATAGCTTATCTTATCTTACATAGGTGCAATTTTATGGCATAAGAAATTGGTGAGAGTAGGTGATCTTTATAGGCCAAGTCCGTAAAAACAATGAAACCCCAAACTCACATTTCTTATGCTCCATTGGAAGCTATGGCTAAGACACTCAGTTTTTATAGTTGAATATTTTAATCATGACAGTAATTAGTGAGGATGAAAGGGCATCAGTTTAAGATAAGATAAGATAAGATATTCCTTTATTTGTCCCACAGTGGAGAAATTTACATGTTACAGCAGCAAAGTGGATAGTGCAGTAAATAAGAAGCATAGATTTTAAAAGAGTATTAATACAAATAAATAAAACAATATATACATAATAGAGAAGTAAAGCTAGAAATATGTCCAGCATATTTAAAAAATATTATTGTCCAGTTGCTATAATTGCACAGATGATATGATTTCACATTATGTGTTGTTATTGCACTTGTGTCCGGTCGGTTTGTTGTAAATGTTTATGTGGTCTACTGGGATACTTAGCCAATGCATTAGTAAAGTAATGCTTTTAAATATTGTTTTCTATTAAAGAGGATTTGGTGTGTTCGGGGCTGATCACATCCAGACAAAAAGCGTCGGGTGAACCAGCTGATGCAGCTGTGGAGCTGGGCTGTGTGCTTAACCAGGCGGTCAGTGTGGTCCCTCTGTCTCAAAGACAGTAGCCAACATGAAACTATCATGACATAAGATGAATTATCCCTTCCTTCTCACAGTTCAACAGCTAACTAGCCAGGAAGCTAGCTAGCTAGCTAGCCCGACCGCTATCAAGACAGCATGGAAGTGGTAAAGTAGTAAAGTCTGCTGCTCGATCAAGTACGACATTGAGGAGCAGAGCGACTATGCGCCTGCCGCTGAAAGGTTGAGGATATTTTTACCTTAATGTGCATCTAAAAACCACTAGAAAAACGCAATGCACACTCCAAGAAAGGAACGCACGGCAGGAGTGTGCTGTACCACTGGAAAACAATGGTGCTGCGTGAAGTCCACGCCAAAGGGATTTACCCATCCCCACAGAAACACTGCTCCTGAACTGCTTGAAACACCTCCCTGAAGACCTTTTCGTCCGCAACGTGTTGACGTCAATAAGTAACACATTTGCATATTATGAATTTAGGTCACCCTCAAACAAAGGTAGTTAGAGTGGAGCTGGATCAGAGTCTAAAGAGTTTGGTTTGGTTGACCAATCAAAACAGTGGGTCAGCTGACCAATCAGAACAATCAGAAATGTGTTTTTTTGAACATACAAGTATCCATTTGAAAATGAATGAATGAATGAATATGTTGTCTTTAAACTATTTTTTAATGAATGCAGTTTTAATATACTATGCATTTAGTCAAAAGCTGTGAGTTTACATTTTCAAAGACCATCGGGCCTTCATCATTTATGCATACTGTATTCAAGGTTTGAGGCTGTTCTAAATTTGTTTGTAGAGTACAAACATTCAGGTGAGAAAATATTTATGAATCCCAGATTTGTGCGGAAAACATTCGTATGCATGGTTTGAGCACATATTGGTATGTATGCAAACCTGCTTGTGAATGAGGCCCATTGTGTTTCAAATGCTATGACTAGCGCTATCACTCTAATATAACCAAAAAAAAACGTGTAATAATGCAGCACAATATTGAATTGTAATATGAAATAATGTGAAATAGTGAAATAACCGACGTTGTCAGTAAACATTTCACTGGTACAATCAGTATCAACATTTTTATGACATAACGGTTGGTGAAAAACGCTCCCTCATAATGTTATAGAAAACAGAGTCCGGTCTGCATTACGTTCTCCTCAAAACCTATTTGTTGTGGTAAATGAGTTGTATATAAATGTCTTTTCCATGAGACAGGGTTGGTGCTTCACCCTTAGCACCCTAACTTCCCACTTTCCTCACCTTAGACAGCTTCAACATGCTGTGTTTTTGACAGTTTTGACTTGTTCCAGGCTTGATGGTCTCCTGAAAAACACAGATATTGCAGCTAGATTCAGTTAAACCATAAGAGAAAAACAGAACTGAAAATAGCTGATAATGATGATGACTTAACCGCATGTAATAGCTTTGCGTCATCAGTTCATGCAATGAGACTGATTGTGACACAAATATGAGGAGCTTGCCGGCTGAATAGAGAGTTTTATGAAGTTGTTTATCCTGATGTGGTGCATTGCTTCCACCAGATCTCCTCAGTATTATAATTTGCTGCTGCTTCTATGTTATAACTCACCATTTTTCAATGATTCATTAGAGGCTTTTTCTTGGCTTAGTGAAGCTATTAGGATCTTGCCACCAGACTGGGCATGTAGCTCTGCACTTGTCTTGCTGTATAAAGAGAATAATATCACCAGCTCTAAATTTACACCTCAGGGTGAAGCCTATCCTGCAGCCTGCTCCTGACAGCAAGGGTACCTTTGGAAGACAGCATGATATAAACTCCTACAACAGATTGCCTTTTTTTTTTTTTTTTTTTTTTTTTTGCAATGATACCCTCTTATATGAATAATTACTATGTGGTGGCTATTAGATGCAAAGCCTGAATAGAGTTCTACACCAGTGTCGGCTTTACTCTCAGACTCACCTTTCTGTCTGGATCCTGAACACCTAGTGAGGGAAAAGGGAGGGAGGAGTAATTGATGTGAGTAAGGCATGACAATGCATGCAATCATGGTGACATTTTTAGCCAACAACACCACACAAAGCAGAATAAAGACCTCCCTGTTGGCTGCTTTATAGTATGTGACAGCACTACTTTCATCTTTGCATGATATTGCCTATACAGGGTATAACGCTCGACTTCTGAAACAACTCCTAGCTGTCAATCACTAAGTTTATATACACCAAATATTACAGTTTTCAGTCTTTTGTGAACTGTTTACATGTCAAATGAACATGAATATTCCAGTAATATTCTCATTTGCATGTGCATATCCTGATTAATATGACACATTTCACATACATCATGCTGACCATACAAACAACTTATTTAGCAAAACAAGTCGGCTGGTTACCCGCCTTTTTCCCTGTTCTTACAATCATCATCATTTGATGCATTTGAGGAGCTCAAGGCATCTTCATCATTGGCTGTATTTGTTCATGTCAAAATATGGAAAATTAACAGCAGCCTCTTGTGTCACTTTGCTTCTTTTCCACTGACGGTGGACTTCTTGGACTGTGCAAACACAACCCACTTTGTCATTCCTTCAACCACTTTCTTGAAAAGGTCAGCGATACGATATTTGCACATATCTAAATACCTTGTCTTTCAGAATGTTTATAAAATTTAAATCTAATGTTTCGGTGTGACTCTCCTTCTGACCAGAAATGTGGGCTTTCTTTTTCCCTACATCTATGCTCGGCTAGTTGGTTTGTGTACAACACACAGAACTGGCCGTAAACAAGGGCAAGGCTGTAAAAACGTAATTAAGATGCATGTTTCAAATGTGCTGTTTACATGTCCTAAGACTGCTCCTAAAACCCAAATGATACTGGCATTTCTCATTATTCTCCACTTTGAAAAAAAACGAATTCAGAATATCCAAATGGAAAATTATGTTTATAAATTAGGAATATTGTCATAAACCAACCAATAGTCAAGGAATTTATTATATTTATTCACGTACACAGACATGAACAAAATCAATTTGTATGTTACCCACGTAATTATGATTTGGTATAGAGCGATGAATGCCATGCTGGGAGGAGGTCTGAATGGATGGGTGGGTCAAAAATCACAGGAGGGTGGTGTTCTCATATAAAACCACAAGCCCAACTTGACCTATTGCACTTCTGGAGTTACTGTAAACCAAAAAACACAGGATTTTTTTTTCCTCAGGTGACCAGTGTTTGTGTCCTGTATAAAACCAGAAGTTGATTTATTTGTCATGTCACTTCCATGCTTAAGTTAAGACACCAGAAGTGCTGTAGTTAAACCCAAACCACAGTCTTTTCCTAAACCTAAGTAGCTTTATTTTGAAAAGACTGGGGTAGAAATTGATGTGTGCATCACATGTTGCTGGACATTCATAGGATAAAGCAGGAAAATACATTGTTTAAAGTCATGCTGAGCATCATGAAAACAAAGAGAACGTCTATGTACATGAATCAAATAGCTTAAATTTCATGACTATTTCACAAAATTCTCCATAAAACAGTGTTGCATATTTTGAATAAAAGTGGATTATTAGTGTGCATGTAAACATCACACTAATTAGTCACTATTATTGTTTACATGCACAAAATAGTCGAAGCTGTTTACCTAATTAATGAACAAGAAAAAACAGAGACATCTGTTGTTGCCTGTTTCGCTGCAGTTTGCCATGTTGTGATTTGAGCATATTTTTTTAAACTAATTCCAGAACCTGTGAGGGTTTCTGAATAATACTTTACATTGATTTGTGTTGTTAATTGATTTCCAATAATAAATATATACATACATTTGCAGAAAGCAAAAATACTTGCCCACTCCCATGTTGATTCAATTATTAAATACAACAAATCTCCCTTTAACATACATTTTGAACAGATAAAAATGTGCAATTAATTAGCAATTAATTGGAATTACCTATGAACAATCATGCAATTTACTGTGATTAAATCTTTTAATTAATTAACAGCCCCAGTTAATATCACACACATCTAAGCTGACAGTGTATTAGTTTGGCAGCTTATGCTGCATGCCTTTTGTATGAAAAACCACCATCCAGCATATTAAAATGAAGGAACTTAAAACACTTTGAAGGTCTTGAAAAAGGACTTTGAAGCCGTGAAAGTGTCTCTAGTTTAAGGATCTAAGAAATATAGAAACACAATAAACAAAGCATGCTCATCCTTAAAAAAAAGACAGAAAGATAACCTGCACACCAAATAGGATTAAAGCTGTAAAACTGCCACTGAAGTTGCTGCAGCTGATGGTGTGGACATGTGCAGCGATGTCGATCTGTGTTTAGCTGCCCGGCCTCATCTCACCAGATGGAAATGGATAGATGTGTTGATGATGAGCAATTTCTGAAAAGAGACCCCTGCTATGGACTGAGAATGGGATTGCAAATGACAATATGAAATAGAGGTAGCTAAAAAAAAAAAAAAAAAAAAACCTGCTGTTGCATAAAGCAAGACTTTCAGCGCAACTGGAAACCTATTAAATAAGAGTTATTGCGCAAGGTGGAGATGCTGTGAATCCTATATTATGTACAGCATTTTATTTATATTTGCCTCAAAATAGCTGTAGTGCTGACTATACACTAAAAGGTGTCAAAAACAATCAACAAGCAGGGTTCAGCGTGCAGTTCGAATCAGCAGGCTTTGACATCATTCAGAGGAGATGGCGTCTCTAATGCAGAGAGCCCTTTGAGAAAGCATATTTCTCTGTTCCATGTACTGTGAAACAGGGAAGCTAGCTGATGGAAAGAACAGTAAATTGGGAGGAAGTGGATAAGGCTGTTTGTAGCTTTGCTCTGCAAATCAGCAGAAGAGGTTTTCTTCTCCATCAGTAAATCTACAGCAGTGTGTAACATGGCCACAAATGCAACCAGCCTTTAGAAATAAACTTGATCTATAATTTACATATGCATTTGGGTATTTGCCTGCCTCAGGGATTTGTTCCAGGAATACGTAGTGAGATACAAAAAGGAGGTTTGATTTTTTTTTTTTATCCTCTAATCAGACAAAGAGTTGCTAATATTCCTGTAATAATAATAATAATAATAATAATAATAATAATAATAATAATAATAATAATCAATAAATAAATAGAACAGTAATCTTGTCGCTTGGTAGCTGTTTTGTAATTACCCTTTAATCATCTAATCAAAGGTACTTCAGAACAACTACAGCTTGTCTCCCAGAAATGCCCTTTTATATACTAATGTTTTTTTTTTTTTCCTCCATAATGTATCTTGCAATATAATATCTGCTCATGTAATATTTTGTGGTGTAGGAGCTCAAAGCACTTGGTTATGTGTTTAGGAAATGTTATGGTAAAAGTAATAATAATAATAATAATAATAATAGGATAATTGAGTAAAGTAAAAATAAGTAAGATAAAAACAGAAAGAGATAGTAATATTGTATACAATGGAGAAAATAACTGTATTGCCCATGATAGGATCAGTAATATTGCATAAATTAAACATACTAAAAACAGAAAAAGTAGTGCTCTACATAATATTGCACATGATAGGTTTATTAATATTGCATAAATTGAAAATGCAAAAACAGAGAAGAAAGTAATATTGCTTAGGTCAGTAATAATGTGTAAACTGAACAGAAATATTGCAAATGTAGTATTGCACATGATAAAAACATGATGATAACAAGACATGATATTGCACATGATATCGGCACTGTTCACTCAGTCCAGTATTGATTGTCCTTCCAGCAGAAGGGGGAGGAGTTATGAAGTCTGCTGGCCACAGGGAGGACAGACCTGCTGTGGTGCTCAGACACCTCCACCAAAGACTCCAGTTCCAGTCCCAGGACAGAACCTGCTTTCCTGATGAGCTTGTTCAGTCTGTTGATGTTGGCTACCTTCACCCTGCTGCCCAGCACACTACAGCGTAGAAGATGACGCTGGCCACCACTGAGTGGTTCAACACCTGCAGCATGGCTCTGCAGACACTGAAAGATGTGGTAGATAAATTAGTATAGATGGATAAAGTGTTTGCCATGAGACCCTGTATAGAGTTATAGAGGAAAGTGGCGGCGAGCACACCTCCAAATCTTTAACAGTATCAGGTGCACAGCAGTGGCAAGGACAGATGTTAAACAAAGAACTGGCAGTCACAGATAAAGGGTCTTTTTTGTTTTGCTTCAGCTAGAAGCCATCTTCAGCAAACAAAAAGGACCCTGTGTGAGTCCTGGCGCTTTGTTTCTTCTGTCCTAATTTAGTATGACACACTATCAGAGGGTAGGGGCACTCTGTCAGGCCTTTTGAAGGATGCAGCAGACAGATGGCCTCATGTGCTTTGCCTGTTTTAGTTTGACACAATATGCAAATTAACTGTAACTTTCCTTTTCTTCAGATGACTTTAAAACTAATCAGCTGATTAGACTGTTGTCAGGTTATTAAATAGGCATCATCAGTCACTGTAAACCTCATAGATGTGGCTCAACAGGGGCCTACTGTACCCACTAGTAGGTTTTATCATCTGTTGACATGGCAGATTAACAAAAGAAGGTATAAAAAAGACAACAGCAACCACTAGTGACTGTAGTAATTACGACAGGAGCAGAAGCTGAAGTCAGGTGCTGCTGCTGTATAGACAGTGTGAAAGCTTTCACCCAGGAAACTGAAGCTGGCATCCCATGTGAAACCTTCAGTGTGTAGTTCTTAGTTATTTTAACCTAAAAAACATTGTTTTCCTGAAAATTAACAGTAGTTGTTGTCTAAACCTAAACCTAAAAAAGTTATAGTTTTGAAGAAGAAGAAGAAGAAGATCTACCTTTATTAGTCCCACAATGGGGAAATTCAGTTTACACTCTGTTAAACTCATACATGGTACATGCAGACCTGAAACACACATACATGCATTAATGGAGAGATGTCAGAGTGATGGGGCTTCTCCTGACAAGCGCCCCGAGCAGTTGGGGGTTTGGTGCCTTGCTCAGGGGCACCTCGGCAGTGCCCAAGAGGTAAACTGGCACCTCTCCAGCTACCAGTTCACACTCAGTTCTTGGTCCATGTCGGGACTTGAACCGGTGACCCTCCGGTTCCCAAGCCAACTCCCTACAGACTGAGCTACTGCCGCCCCTAAAAAAAAGCCTAAACCTAAAAAAAAAGCCTTTTTTGTTTGTGTTTAAAATGTAAGGTTTCATTCAGTTTTGCTCTTAGCATGTGTTGCTTTTGAGTTTCACTTTCAATTTTCCAATGCACGCATAGTAGGACCCTTTTGACGCGCATCTATGGCACTTATAGCAACTGATAATGCCTATTTAATGGCCTAATAACAGTCAAATCGTATGCACCAATAATGTTTTGAGAAGAAATAGGTTCACATTTTGCTATGATGGTTGCTTTTTACAGGGACTCCAGTTGGTAGTCCTGGTATGTTAGATAAGTTGGTAAGATGAGGGTTAAGGCAGTGAGATATGTGGATTGACTCCGAATAATACAATGCTCAGGCTCATAATACTGAAGGATCAAGTCACCGAGTGCAGCAGTGTGGCTGATTAATGTGCTTTTCAATAGTTTTTGGACAAGAAATGGAGCTCTGTGGCACAGAAAAATAACAAAACAAATTAGTATACAGTGTAAATGCCATGATAATGGTTTGTGTTATCGCTGGGGATTAAATCCAGACTGTGCAGCTGAAGGAAAACCTACAGATTTAACAGGGGAAATTATACAAGATATGAATGCTAATTAAAGAAGGAAGGTTATCTATACAATATAATTCAAATATTCATATTATGTATCATCATGGACAGTTTAATCTATCATTGTGGAAAACAGTGTCGGCCCTATAGCCTGAAATCTGGGAGCCAAGGCACATACTGTATCTGCAAGGTCATCAGAAAAGTCTCTGAAGTTGGTCAGAGAGGGACAGACTGTAAATACTGAGGCAGCACCTGGGGTGATTCTCCTGTGATACTGATGCATTTTTAGCAAACTGGAGATGAGGGAAAGTCGTCTGAAGCCGACTGTCTGCCAGCTCCTTTGAGGTCAGGATTTACAATCCTCTGTGAAATATCTAATCCAGACTTGGGAAGCCTTGAAATAAACTTAATTTTCTTGCAAATGCATTTAACAAGAGCCTAAAATTTGAAAGTGCAAAGCCAATCTCTCTGCCATCACAGAAACAGCGAGTGACCTATTTGGGATTTACTTGGAGATTGATTCTCTTTTGAATCCTAAAGACGTGGATTAATACTTCAGTGTAATGTGATGTGTCACTAATCCTTGTAGGGAGTTGCTCTCCTCAAGGCCTGGAATCATCAGATACTGTTGTCAAGTATTATAGCTATTATTCTGACATTAATCGAGTAATATATATTCAATTTTAAAGTTAGAGTGAAGATACCGGGATCATACAAATCCATCCTGTACCAATCCATTGGTAACAACCATGTCATGCTAGCTTCTTGTGAAGGAGGTTAAATAACGCTTCAAACTTGTGCTACATTTTGGAGTGGCAAAACTGAAATGTCAAGGGGTCCCTTGACCTCTGACCTCCAGATGTGTGAATGTAAATGGGTTCTCTGGGTCCCCACCAGTCTCCCCTTTACAGACATGCCCACTTTCTGATAGTCCCAGTCAGTCTGGATCAAGTCATAGTCAAGTCAGCACTCTGACACACTGACAGTTGTTCAGTTTGCCATGTTATGATTTGAGCATATTTTTTATGCTAAAGCTGGCTTTAGTTAAAATAATAAATAAATAAATAAAATAATTTGGCTCCATTTTGACCACTGTCAGTGACATCGATAGCCTCACCAGTGGCAATCAGGGTTTACATGGTATAGTAAATTAAAAAGTGCATCGCTGTTGTCACTTATCTGGATATTTATTTTGTCAGATGGCATCACAAAATAATAATCTAATCATCACTGCAGCCTAAGAATAACTGATTTTAACATGTAGTATATATTCACAGATATATTCCATTGTCTGGCAACAGAAATGGGGAAATATTAAAATAACAGTAACTATACAGTTTGTTTGACTGTATTAATTAAAGCACAGGTGTTCACAGAGAGCAGCTCAGACCGAATGTGGCTTAATGATCTGAGAAAAAAATAGGGCTTATTGTGTGTGTTGTCTCACTTACAGTCCACGATCAGATCTTCCACAGCATCCCCCAAAAAGTTAGATGAACGATGTTCCCTCGTTCTGTTAACTTTACGGGCAGAATGCATAGCCTCCTTAGCTGCTGCTTTCTTAGTTTAAATGGTGAGCAGTGAGAGGAACTAACTGGAATTACAACTAGTTATAATAACAGAACATCATGAAACAAAACTAGAATGTGAGTTTTTTCAAAACAAAATTACAGATATTTATGATACAATGCAAAATGACGTCACAGATATCTGTAATGAATGTCCAGTTATTAAATGTTAAATTGGCTTGTTATGATTTAGATTTGACATTAAATTTACATTAATTGAGCTTAGCTTCACAATTTCTGTCTATTTGTGCAACTGTGTTTGCTTTTGGTGACTATGACACCCAATTGCTGATGCAAAACCCCCAAACATGTGCATGCCTCTCTTTACAGGCTGCTTTGCTGAGTGTAGCACAAAATGTTAAAGCTTCAGCTGGCAGAAAGTTTTTGGCATCGCTGGGCAAAAATTTCCTAATAACCTTTCAAGTGTTCCAAGTGTACAAAAAGTAGACTTATGCACCTCCTCGTGGCTCTGTTTTCACGCTTTAAAAAATCGAACCTGTGACAGGAGACTTTGGCCAATCACAGGTCATTTCAAAGAGAGAGAGTGTGTTCCTATTGGCTGTGTTTCGGCTGGTGGGTGGTGCTTGGTCTTTCCTCAACTGATCTCAACATCACTGCCAGGTCACAAACTTTCTTATTTTACAGTTAACAGTAACTACAAGATGTTTCTGAAAATATCTGAGGTGACAAATAGACATTATAGCAACAGAATATTGATTCATATTTGATCAGCGCTGCCTAGTTTGACTGCTTGATTGGAGTTTGCGAATGATTGACAGCTGCTCAGAGGCGGCAAGGCTCCAACTCGGCGTTGATTGGTTGTTTTCCTCCGGTCTGTGAAATCTTGCAGATGTCATTAGGAGCACCGGACGACACAGAAACACATGATTTTTTTCAGATTACCTGTCTAAAAATAACTTTTTGCTTCAGTTTTTCACGCTGTAGCTTTTATTATCCAACAAAAAAGGTGTACGTGACTTCATTAGTTTCTTTACATTTGTTTGTGTTGCTGTGTGATTTTGGTGTTAGTTTGGATTCACCAAAGTCACAAACAACGAACTAACCGATCGAGGCAGCTGTAGACCAGCAACCCCCTTATTTACTGTTTTTGGTGAAGGAGTCTGGTGGCTTTGAAGGGAGCATAGATAACAGCTAAAGTTCCTGTCTGACTGCAGAGCAAATTGGTGAAAATATTCAAAATATAGTGTGTAGTGAGCTGTCAGTCGATTAAAACAGCAAATGAGTCACACTTTTTTCTGTTGAATGTGTACCATTTTAATTATATTCGCTCTAATTCTACCCACTGCTGTTTTAAATGTTGTAACTGCTGTCTATATGTGCCATTATGTTTGCTTTTGGTGAAAACAGAGGTACATTTTCTTTAATATTTTGACAGTGAAATGACGATGCAGAAACCCTGAGTATGCCTCTCTCTACAGGCAACTTTCTTTAGGGTGCAGCCCTTCACTGGATTCAGGCATTGTGTCCACTTAATTCACCTTTCCACGGCTGAGGAACATTTTAATGAATATGGCCATTGTGGTGAAAGGGTAGCCTGTGCTGTGGTTCCTCCCCGGTTCCTCCCCGGTTCTTTCCGGTCTCGTCGCTCCCCTCCTTTCCATGTATTATTCAAGTTGCGACCAGAGAGCTCCGCCGGTTGAGACGGAGAGCTTGTTGACGTCAGCAAACTTGTCCAGCAGCTGTAGGGAGGAGGAGGAGAGGAGGAGGAGGAGGAGGAGAGGAGGAGAGGGAACGAGACGGCTGGATGTGGAGCTGTGACCGTGGAGCACCGAGCACCGGGGGCTTGTTTTCCTCTCCGGGACTGCTGGGACTTCGCCTGGTTCGGCAGTAAGTGTCTCTCCGCTGGTCGGACGCAGCGGTCCACTTTCCGGCTGCTGCCAAGTCTTCTGTGTGTTGCTGCGTGTCGCTGAATCAAAAGTCGAAGTTGACATTGTTGCCGTGGACTACTTAGCTTGTTTCCACGCTGTGTTTTGTCGCGCTCCTCTCAAACAGCCTCCACTCCTGAGCTAACGGGAAACTTTGTTGCGCAAGTCCGCGCAAGGTGGACTCGGAGCGTACGTCGAGTTCTGGTCTCCGTCGGTGTGGGAGACCTCTTTACAAGTGGAAACGCGGTGGATATGTGCGTGGCGTCCACCCTGTTTGCGAACCTCACGCTCATTTGTGTTGAGATGCTTTGAGCCATTGTTGTGACTGATGGAGGTCGAGGCTGCAGACAGTGAACACACGGTCCGGATCGAACCACGAACCAGAGCTTTAGCTGCTGGACCCAAACTGTCCTGCTCTGATCTGTGTGTGTCTGCCTCCATATGCAGCGTGCATGTGCGTATCAATCATTTCAATAGTTAACTGCCATAAATCACTGCTCATGATTAATCGCCAATAATCACAAATTACCGTGCATTTTAAATTTGTGCAAAATTTGCCAAGTATTTAATAATCTTATCAACATGATAGTGGGAAAATCTGCTGCTTTATGCTCTATTTTTATTGAAAATTAATTAACAACACAGAACAATGAGATATCGTCCAGAAACCCTCACCGGTCCTGACTTCAGCATAAAAATCAGATGTTTTGTGTTGTTGTCAGTGATGGAGGTGCTGTACAGGCTGTGTACAGACAGGATCTGGAAATAAACACACAGCAGTTTGAGTTACTGTACTTTCTATTTCAGGTTTGCTCATATTTGCTGTACGTGTGTGTGGTTGTGTCTATAGGGCTGTCAATCGATTTAAATTGTTAATCGCGATAAATCACGATTGTCCATGATTAATTTGGATTAATCACAAATCACTGTGCATTTTTTATCTGTTCAAAATGTCATATATATATTTGCCATATATTCAATACTCTTATCAACATGATAGCGGGCAGATATGCTGCTTTATGCAAATGTATGTCTGTATTTATTATTGGAAATTTAACAACACAAAACAATGACAATGATATCGTCCAGAAACCCTCACAGGTACTGACTTTAGCATAAAAAACAGATGTTTTGTGTCATTGCTGTCAGTGATGGAGGTACTGTACAGGCTATATAGAGACAGGATAAGAAGTCGATATCTAGATATAAACACAAGAAAGCAGGTTAAGTTACTGTGCCTTAAACACAACCATTCTGTTTATTTATTTATCGTATGCTGTTCTATTTCAGGTTATGCTCTTTTGCTCACAGGTAGTGCATGTAGCATAAAAAATATATGCTCAGATCATAACATGACAAACTGCAGCCCGACAGACAACAACAGCTGTCAGTGTGTCAGAGTGCTGACTTGACTAGGACTTGATCCAGACTGACTGGGACTATCATAAAGTGGGCATGTCTGTAAAGGGGAGACTGGTGGGGACCCAGAGAACCCATTTACATTCACACATCTGGAGGTCAGAGGTCAAGGGAGGGTTATTTAACCTCAAGCTAGTATGACATGGTTGTTACTGATGGATTCTTAGGTTTTCTAGTTTCATATGATGCCAGTATTTTCCCTCCAGCTTTAAACTTGGAACAACCTCCAAAAGACTGATTACATTTCAAGACATAAGTGGCATTAAAACAATTTTGTGTTAACGCGCCATTATCGTGCTCACTTTGACAGCCCTAAAGATAAGACGGGATGTTGAGAACATTGCTTTCATTATTTCAGACAGAGGAGGCATATTGAGTGACTCAACATTCAAAATGAACATGGATCTTTTCAGTGACATTTACCTTTAATCTTCTCTTGTCAGATAATCTGCCGACGCCGCTGTTTTCAACAGGGACTCAACATGACAATAGCTGTATGAATTGTGTGCCATTGTGTGCTGCATGAGACAGTTATAACTACTGAATATACCCATTATTACCTTGATGATCGATAAGCATCTGACTGTGTGGCACTTCTGGTTTCTGTTCCACAGTTCTCATTTCATGGCTGAGGAGTCGCCCTTTTCTCTGGTTGTGTAATAGAGGTTTGTGGTAGACTTGTTGAAGTCAGCAATAACCATTTTTAACAGGTTGATGGTGTAACATCCGCTGAACAAGCCCTGGATGTTTTTGCAGCCACTGGTAGCAGTAATTGAGTAGCTGTCTCCAAGTGGCTCATTTTGTATGCTGTGAAAATCAGCATGAATTAGCCCCGAGGCTTCTACAAATTGCAATTCAGGACAGGTTTTTTTTTTTTTTTTTTTTTTTTTTTTGTTCCTAGTAGTTTGCCAGGAGTAGAGCAAGGTGATCACGGAGATCATATTTCAAGCTAAATAAAGGTCATTTAAACTAAAGGCAACAGATTGACTCAGCTTTAACAGTCGCGGCCGCCACCTCCTGTTTTACTGTTTGTTGGATGAGTTTTCTCATCACAAGAGTGGCTGAAATGTACCAGCAGTGGGAGAGTCGGATCCTTTTTAAACAAGTCTGCTGGCATTTCAAGTGAACACATGAGGAGAAGAAAAACGCTCCGTCTTGTTTGTATTTCTTTAAACTACGGCTGTCGATCAATTAAATTATTTAACCATGATGACTCACATGATTGTCCATAGTTAATCGCAATTAATTACAAATGAATGACATTTGAAATTGTATATTAAAGCAGTGGGTAAAATTGGAGCTAATATGATTCAAAGTAGTTATTTTTATGAAATTGTCACGACATCCTCACAGTGGGCATGAGACAGGTAATCTGAAAAATTTTATGTGTATGTGTGTCCTCCGGTGTCCTCCGGTTCTTCTAATGGCATCTGCAAGATTTCATAGACCGGAGGAAAACAGCCAATCAGAGCCGAGCGGGAGCCTTGCCGTCTATCAGCAGCTGTCAGTCACAAACTCTGATCCAACGGTCAAACCAGGCAGCGCTGATCAAATATGAATTAATACTCTGTTACTGTAATGGCTGACTGTAATCCCAGTTAATCGCAAATTAATCACACATTTTTTTGTCTGTTCAAAATGTACCGTAAAGGGAGATTTGTCAAGTATTAGTATAGTATAGTATAAGTAATACTCATCAACATGGGAGTGGACAAGTATGCTCCTTTATGCAAATGTGTATATATATATATACACAAATACATACATATATATATACAAATATATACAAATATATACAAATATATACAAATACATACATATATATATACGAATATATACAAATACAAATATTATCCAGAAACCCTCCCAGGTTCTGACTTTAGCATTAACAATCTGCTCCAATCAGAACATGGCAAACTGCAACCGAACAGGCAACAACAGCTGTCAGTGTGTCAGAGTACTGACTTGACTATGACTTGATCCAGACTGACTGGGACTATCATAAAGTGGGCATGTCTGTAAAGGGGAGACTGGTGGGGACCCAGAGAACCCATTTACATTCACACATCTGGAGGTCAGAGGTCAAGAGACCTCTTTGAAAAGAGGGGCATACGTTTGGAGTGTTATTTAGCCTCCTTCATGAGAAGCTAGTATGACATGGTTGGTACCGATGGATCTCTAGGTTTTCTGGTTTCATATGACACCAGTGTCTTGGGTCGAGGATGCAGAGATGGTTCCCTGGTTCCCATAGTGCAGATTGTGATGGGGGAGATAAGATAAGATAAGATGAACCTTTATTAAGCTCCGGAGGAGAATGTGGCAGATTTCTGCCCACTGTCTACATTCGGTGAGTCAGACTAGTCCATAAGAGACTTTAATCTCACTGTATATATAGTGACAATGACAGTAATTATACAGTATTTGGGTTCAAATGCTAATTGATGACACCTGAGAAATGACTACATCTCCCACATTAGGTGGTTAGTTAAGAAAATCTGCGTGTTGCTACTGAAACGTTGAATGGTTGCCACTCACTGCCTGCCTTCAGAAGGTTCAGCGGCACTTCATCTATCAGTGCGAGATCATACAGTGACTGATAACATCATTACTATCAGCCCATGCTCCCCATTCCTCACTGTCGCCCAAAAAACTCTATTACAACAAGTTCATCTTTCCACCTCGAGCTGTTTGTTGTCAGATGGCTGGAAAGCCTCATCCTCGGTTGGAAACATCAAACAGCTTTTCATCCACTATGACTACTGCAGCTGGTACCTCGGGAATCAAATTTGAGCAGGAAGATTACACGGTTTTCTTATTGCTTGCTCAGTTTTCCTTTTGCCATCACGTCTGTGTCACAACACAGTCCTTGTTAAAGCTGAAACCACCCAGTGGCTTGCCTAAGTCAAGGTAATTGATATTTTGGTCTTGCTGGGCGAAGGTGATGGCTCCTATAAATGTCAAAGCCTTTGTTCTCACCATCGCTGTGATTGAATTAATCCTCCCTGCATCTCAATTAATCATGTGCTTTTGCAAATGAGACGGCTGAGGGAGCTTTGGGTCTATGCGTGTTACCGCTTTTTTTCCATGTCCCGTTCCCTTTCTTGGATGGATGAGACTGGTGAATATACTGTATAGTGTTTCTCTACTTTACCTCTTCTAGTGTCTTACAACACATGCCAGCATTCACCCACTCACACACGTTCATACCATGGATGAAAATATCGATAAGCATGAGTGTATATTATGTTTTACGATGCTGTATCGATTCTGCTGTATCGATTTTTAATTAAGCTAAAAATCTGACAGCTTGCAGGTCCAGCTGCTATTCTGTCTCTCAGAGATTGTAGCAGGCTGAGTTTTAAAGCTAGCGTGAAGGGGTTTCATATGAAACTAGTACACCTAAGCAGTCCATTAGTACAATGCCATACTTGCATGTTGTGAAGGAGGCTAAATAATGATCCAAAGAAAAAAAAAACTGCCATGGGTATTTTCAAATGGCTTTCTTGACCTCTGACCTCAAGATATGTGAAAGAAAGTTGGTTGTATGGGTCCCCACCAGTCTCCCCTTTACAGACATGCCCACTTTATGATAACCACATGCAGTTTTGGGCAAAAACCAAGTAGTTTTCTTTTGCATTTAATACAAATATGTTATTTTCACCTATTCTAAAATGGTGTATTTTAATATTTATGCATACTAGAGTCCAGAAATAGTCTCATAATTGCATAAATTGGGTATGACTGTGAAGACTCTTGTGGATCCAATGAGTCCAGTTGTATTCATGTGTAATAACGTCCCCATAGTAACCT
This sequence comes from Pterois miles, assembly GCA_947000775.1. Classification (NCBI taxonomy): domain Eukaryota; kingdom Metazoa; phylum Chordata; class Actinopteri; order Perciformes; family Scorpaenidae; genus Pterois; species Pterois miles. The sequence goes on from CAMQGK010000238.1 coordinate 2,976,432, forward strand.
ATTTCACATAGTGACTTTCTTTACTCATTACTCATTCATTGTTTTATACATATGGTGGTGTACTATGACAGTTTTCCTAAAATTACATTTGAAAAATATAGTTGTAATATATTGCCTTGCTTACATTATTGTAATATATCACAGTATATTGACTTGTTACCCCTGTATCATAATAATATATTGTTTTGCCAGATTCTTGCCAATTCACAGCCCTAATTCATACTGTGGTGGAGCACAGAGGTACTTTATGTATTGTGCCAGCCTGCTCATCAGGAGCAGTTATGGTGTTCACAGTGCAGGGGATCGAACCCTCTGATTACTAGACAACCACTCTACTCCCCCAACCGTACCATCTTGTATTGTTTCGCTGAGCAGAGGCTCCTTTCCAGCGCTAATGGATCCTCGTTTTCTGTTCATATGATGTGTCATTTTGGATGAATATTAAAATGCACTAGGAGAAAAAAATAAATGAATACAGCTGAAGTCCCAGGCACTTGAAAAGGTATATTTTATTCTTAGCGCTTTGATGTTTGAGCGGGAAATAACACTTTTGTGCCACTTTCTTCAGCATAAATCATTCCAAAAGACCCACACAGCTAAACAAAAAGGTAGTTCAATAATGTATGATGGTTGAATAAAACGTGAGGAAACACTGCTGGACAGTAGTTTCAGTTCTGTTTCAATGAAAGATGCAATACAATGTGGAGCTGCATAAATTAATCTACATTCTCCACACAGACTTACCACACTAGACCTGAGACGGTGTGTGTTAATGGCGATAAACTGATTCAACTGTTTCTCTCCCGAAACTGATTCAGATACATGGACTCAGGTCGGGATACGTTTTATATTCGATGACAGTGGCCCCAAAAACAAAGTTGGCAGCCTAATATCATTGAATGAATGCACAGTAACTGTTAGCAGAAACATCCATCCATCCGTCCATTTTATTGCGCTCATCTAGGGCCGGGTCACAGGGGCAGCAGGCTTACTGGGGAATTCCAGACGTCCCTCTACCTAGCAACATTTTCCAGCTCTTTTGTGGGGATCCCGAGGCGTTCCCAGGCCAGATGAGATATATAATCTCTCCAGAGTGCTCTGGGTCTACCCTGAGGTTTATTACCTGTGGGACCTGTCCTGAAAACCTCCCAAGGCATCCTGATCCGATGCCTGAACCACCTCAGCTGGTCCCTTTCAGCATAAATGAGCAGTGGCTCTGCTCCTCACTGCTCCTCACCATATGTCTAAGGCTGAGTCCTGCCATTCCTCGAAAGAAACGCATTTCAGCTGCTTGTATCCGCGATCTCATTCTTTCAGTCACTATCCAAAGCTGATGACCATATGTGAGAGTAGAGGTTGACAGATTAATCGGTCGGCCGATTAATCTTAGCATATTAAAACGATTATTAAGCAGATGCATAAATGCTGCGGTATACGGTATTTTTATTATTTAAAATAAATAAGTGCAGTGCAGTGCAGACACAAAATGTAGATTAGAGAGACAGACCATAGGTGTTGAATAGCAGCCCCCCAAAAAATTGGCATCATATATCGGCCATCAGCTATATTGATTCTTCAATAAATCGGCATTGGCATCGGCCATGAAAAACCCACATCTGTCAACCTGTAGGTGAGCGTTGGAACGTCGAGAGTTTTGCCTTCAGCTCTTTCTTCACCACAGTGGTCCAGTACAGCGGCTGCATAATGACAGAAATGATAGCAGAAACACTGAATTTTATAACATTGACAAAGAAACTTGGTCATGTTGATACCTGATCTGCTTAAGGTCAGTATCAGTATGATTCCAGTCCAGCATGTAAGATCAATACATCCCACACTACTAGGTGGTCAACAGAAAATTAATTGGCAACTTCTTTGATAATTAAAAAAAATGCAAAGCATTCACTAAACCGAGCCTCTTAATAATGAAGAGTGGACTGGCAGCTGGAGAGGTGCCAGTTTGGCTCCGTGGCATTGCCGAGGTGCCCTTGAGCACTGACTCCCCAAAAGTGCTCGTAATATACTAGGATGGGTTAAATCAAATACAGTAGCCAAATTGCACCATGTGCTGTGCTGTGCTATGTACAATATGTGATAATACAATTGGATTACATTTCCAAAACAAGCAGTTACAATGACATTTTTTTTTTCTTGTCTGGACACACTGTTTACAGCAGCTGGACCAACTCCATTAAAAAGCCAAATGAGTCAAGGGTAAATAAATCTGCCAGATAAGTGAATGCAACAAGGTGCTGGTCCTAATGAAAACTTTCAGCGTGATAAATGAACCATATTATTAGCCATGGTCCTCGGATGCCCCGTTACAGACCAGAATGGCTTTTCTTTGAAATACCCATAGTTGTACTTTAGTGTGAATACAGGATCAGCACATACTGCCTCGGTCTGTGTAGGCCGACAACTTGTCAAGCTTCTTCTCCCAAGGATGGGATATGTTTTTAGTGTTACGACCTGATAAATCTGAACACGCTGGATTGGGGTTCGTCAGTCCAGCTGTCCTTCCCTTAGCCCAGCCGACCTTCAGATCATCTGCTGTACAGTTAACAGTTAACAGGAGGGTTGAACTAGGTGATACACTGTTAAATGTTGTTCTAAGTGCCCTTAACGCAGGACAGCCTTGTATTTTTCCCTTATCTGAAGATTTCAGCGCGGTGAGTGAAGGTAGCCCATTTGATAAGTTGTCTTGTCTCACTCCAGCATCATTTGCACTTGGTCTCCTTCTGCTCAGCGAATGCTTCCTTCCAGCCCATCCCATGAATCTTTGCTTAGGTTAGGATTATCATGCAAACGGGAGAGAGATGGAGCAGTCAGTGTGCTTCATCAACTCCCTCTAAAGCTTGACCAAAGCTAGCATACTGCTACAGTGCCTGCTTGTACAGCATGAAGCTGCTGTCTTACTGCTTGTATTGAAAGGTCAGCTGTAAATATGGCCAAAGTTAAAGATATGCTGGGCGGCAAACTGAATTGTCAAGGTCAGTGTTGACACCAAGGCAGGCAGCAGAACCGGAAATAATCGGTCATTCAGTGCAGCTCTGTTTTGCCATTGGTCATGTGTCCAAGCCAGGGTCCGACATTGACTTTGTTCACAGCAAATATTTTTTTTTTAATTTTTTTTTGTCTGACACCCAGAAATTGTGTCAGGCTCTTTTGAAAGCTCTGCACTAAATGAAGGAATAAGATTTTAGATCTGATGTCATTCAATGTGCATTATATTTTACCAAAAAAACCTCACAAAAAACAATTATACTGTCACTTCTGGAGGATCCCAATTTTTCAGGGGTGCAGTACACAGTACTGTACTGTATTTATTATTGCCATCTTTAGTGCTTATTGGCATAAAAATGTAATTCAAATGATTAGGAAATAAATTATTGTATTTTTATGTGAATATTTACTTTCTAAATTTCTTGGCATCAGTAACTAATTATATATTAGAGGTAGCGTTATGAAGTTAAACAGGTCGTAATTCCCTCTCTATTATCTGTTTTCTATTCCTGTGAAAACATCTCCTTCACACAACTGCTTTTTTCCAGTTTCTCATCAGAAACACATTTTACACAATTACATTTGAACGCATCGTGATAAAGTTAGATTTAGTTGAGCAGACTGCTGAGTTGTTGTTCACAGTGCAGCATTATCAAGGAAAAGTAGTCGTGGTAGTTTTTCCCGAACAAACTGAAACATGATGCAGACTGCGTTTGCTGTTGCATCATTGTGCATGTGTAACTGGCAGAAAGCATCAATAAAGACGAATCACATGAGATGTCGGACAGCTACGAACCGGTTCTCTCTTCTCATACCAGCAGTTTACCCGTTACTGCCAAATATTTACCCACATTTGGCGCTAATTTCAGAACCCGGTTCAAGCCTCAGTATATGCTTGATAAAGTATATCATCTGTTATCATCTCATATTTGCTTTGAGTAAAAAAGTCTTGTCAAGCTGCTTGGAGCTAGTGTTAGGAATTTAAACAGGTCATAATTATCTCTCTAATATCTATTTTATATTGATGTGAAAACATCTGCATTTCACCTGTGTTAATTTAAGCTTCTCGCTTAAAACTTTAAAAAAATTGTATGAGATAACATTTGAATAAATCATGATAATGCTGAAATGTACCTTCGTACAACAGTCATTTTTGCTGAGCAGAGTTTGAATGCCTCATAATAATAACTCAATGGCACTTCCGTTAATGTTCGTAGCTCTGTTATTTAACCAAGCAGGACTGTAACAGTAATGTTACTAACTCTCCTGCTGATGTCAACACAGATTTGTTGTTCACAGTGTCACATAATCAGGGAAAAAATAGGGTGTGTCCCCATCAGGTTTAGGGTGCTGTGAGGGTGCTGCGGGTGCTAATTTCGGACCCTGCTTATACGATAACTTGGTTTATTGTTGCAGATGAATTTTCTGACTATTGATGAATTGACTCCTCGTTCCGTCAGCTGCAAACTGGTCAGATGTTTCAAACTGGTATTTGGACATTTCTAACACGTACAGTTCTCTTAAAGGTACAAGTCAGTGTCTCCAACCTTCAACCAGAGCCCTTTAAACATTAGTTGATACAGACAGGAAAAGGTGAACAAATGAGAAAGGTGCTTTTGTATTCTCAACCATCTGTTGCCCATTGACATTTGGAGGAAATGTCTTTCACTGTCACCGGGATAGGTCACATTGATCTTGTAAGTAAATCACAACTGAGACAAGGGAAGCCTTTAACCGAGGAAGATGAGCAGGCAAGCTGATGAGAAGAAAGCTCCCATCAGCCTCATTACACTATTGCTTTCACACTGTGACTGTAGACTTCCTCCGATTCGAGGCAAATCACAACTGCTGATTTGATGTAATGTGGTCTCCATCGTTGGCTCTGCGTGCGGCGCTGCATGCTGTGTGCTGGTTCTCTGTTATACCTCCCTTCTCTTCTGAGTTCACAGTGTGGCATTTGAAATGCCTAGAAAACTGAGACAAGTCAACACATTTGCAGACGTTTAGCTTAGGGCCGTCAAAGTTAGCTTAATAAAAAGGCCACTGATTTTATTAATTACCACAAAAGTATTAATGCAACTTAGATTGCGGACTCAGTTGTAAAGCTAGAAAACCTGAAAACCAGCCATGTCATATTAGCTTGTCACAAAAGATTTTACATAACGCTCCAAACTTAGAGAGGAAAAACTGGCACTGTCACGTTCAAAGGGGTCCCTTGACCTCTGACCTCCAGATGTGTGAATGTAAATGGGTTCTCTGGGTCCCCACCAGTCTCTCCTTTACAGACATGCCCACTTTATGATAGTCCCAGTCAGTCTGGATCAAGTCATAGGCAAGTCAGCACTCTGACACACTGACAGCTGTTGTTGCCTGTTGGGCTGCAGTTTGTCACGTTGAGATCTGAGCAGATTTTTATGCTAAATGCAGAACCTGTGAGGGTTTCTGAACAATATTTGTAATTTTTTTTGTGTTGTTAACTTGATTTCCAATAATAAATATATACATACATTTGCATAACATAAAAATATTTGTCCACATGTTGGTAAGAGTATTAAATACGTAACAAATCTCCCGTCAAGGTACATTTTGAACAGATTAAAAATATGCAATTAATTTCAGATTGATCGCGATTAACTTCATCTTCAACCTCAACCGCTTATCCGGGGTCGGGTCGCGGGGGCAACAGCTCCAGCAGGGGACCCCAAACTTCCCTTTCCCGGGCCACATTAACCAGCTCTGACTGGAGGATCCCGAGGCGTTCCCAGACCAGAGTGCAGATATAATCTCTCCATCTAGTCCTGGGTCTTTCCCGGGGTCTCCTCCCCGCTGGTCGTGCCTGGAACACCTCCCTAGGGAGGCGCCCAGGAGGCATCCTTACCAGATGCCCGAACCACCTCAACTGGCTCCTTTCAATGCAAAGGAGCAGCGGCTCTACTCCGAGTCCATCACGGATGACTGAGCTTCTCACCTTTTCTCTGAGGGAGACGCCAGCCTCCCTCCTGAGGAAACCCATTTCAGCCGCTTGTACTCGCGATCTAGTTCTTTCGGTCATGTCGCGATTAACTATGTAATTAATATTTAAATATTTTCATCAATTGACAGCCACAGTTAAGCTATTTATGTGCTTTATTCTTACAGCATGTCTTTTACTTTTTAATTGTAAAAATGTCTGTCTGTGTTAACACACTAATGTTTAAATTTAGTAAGAAGAAGCTGGGACGAATGCATGTTTTGTGTCACTGAAGGCTGGGCCACAGCTGAATGTTGATGAGGATTGCTTGTGATAGTTCAGACATGGATAAGGTTATACATTTTGATTAATGAAAGTCTCTCTGCAATCAAATTTCTCAATGAATGTGGGTCCTGTCTTTGTAAGAGATAAGTTAATGGGATGAGAAACATGGCTTCTCACAATTACCGCTCATAGCCATCAAATTGTGAGGGTGATGGTAACGTGGACTGAATGCTTAATTGCTTTTCATGTTTTGCATCAGTCCTCACACCTCCATCCTTATCTTGACAGCGAGCTGCTAGACATCAGTGGAGATGACCTTTAATTTGTTGTGGAAATCCAAGTTGTTAAACTCCCCATTTCTGTCTGTTAGTGGTCAAAAAGATTTACATCCACAGGCTGGTGAATATAGTTCACTTAGGAGTGCATTTGTATTACCACAGCTCTGTGCATGCTCAAGACCCTATGGCAGTTTATTTACCCTGCTGTAGTGCAGAATAAGCTATCCACTCAGATAAGAAAGCCCAACTTCACTCCTTCACTTTGATCAGACATTCAATGAAAACACTTGCTACTGGCTAGAATAAAATGCACCGCCATGTAAGTCATTGAAGCCACATCAAACACAAGGGCTGCAAGAAGACAAGTATTTGACGTAAGGCTGGCTGACACTAAAAGATGTTTTCACATCTGAACAGGTTGTGAAATGTGAGACGCCACACATAATATCATTTTATGTTAAATCGTTTTTGCTCATATAGAGTGAGGAGAGCAACGATTTGGCCAGAACACCACACACTAAACGATTCATTCATGAACAACACAGAAAAAAAATATCTCGCGATTAAAGTAGTAGTGGAGATATAATTAAAAAAAAAACACTTGCATTGGTGCCACAAATCAACAAGTTGGACAATCTTACTACAAATTTAAGCTTCATATTTATTTATATTAGACGTGGCCGCTATGACAACGGTGGTTGTCCTTCTGCCTCAGTCAGCTTGGTTCTCTATTGGCTATCACTGTTTCCCACATGACTTCGTCATCTGCTGTCCTCGGGGTTCCCAACACACAAGAAGATATCCAGTCGGAAATATGGAACATTTAACATTTACGATGTGAGATCGGTGCTGCTCTTAATATACCTCACACCACAGGAATATCTGGAAAGATCATCTTTTGGGGCTTTGCTGGTGATTATCTGGAGGAGGGAATCAGGCCCCAAATCGGCTTGATTTGGAAACTTGGTGTTGGTAATGTTGAACTAAATAAGACTTGGTCAAAACTGCGTACATGTCTGAACCATAATGTGAATTTGAGTCTGTGAATTTGTGGCTAAATTGTTATACAGAAAGTCAGTGGTCATGTCTGTGATGTTAAATCCAGCAAGGACGTTAAGGGACGCGTTACTCCACAGAGCAGAGAAGCAAAGAGACGAAACTCACTGCTGCCATTTTGGACACTTATTATATTTATAATATTTTATTGTTCAACACAGGCCATTTTGGTAGCATATGACAATAGAATGGAAATAATTTTGTTTTACTTTCGTACAGCACTTTGTAGGCGAACATTTTGCTGGCATCCTGTCGTCACTTTCAGTCCAAAATGGCGTAAACGTAGCTTTGCTGCTGGCCGCTGATGTTACAGTGGAACGAGCAGCTGACTTTGACTTGATTGGCTTGACTTGAATCAGAGAATGGAGACTTTTTTTTCAACAAGTTTTATTTAGGATTAATATATGAATTATTTTACTTTTAATCAATTATTTTTTTTTACATAAAACTGTCAAAAATAGACAGTTGCAATCAGCTGGAGAAATAATAAACAATGCTTTGAACTGATAATGAAATTACATATTTTTATTAGTCTGATGGTGACTGACACTACAACATTGTTCGGCCCTGATCAGACAGAGTGCGTTACTGCAGATAGCGAGGTGCTCCATAAACACCTTTTTGTTGCCTAACAGTGTTTTTTTTGCAGTTTACTGCCTTTTTTTTTAACTGTTGCTAGGAAACCATGTAATGAGTGGCCTAACATTAGCTAAACAAACCATAAACTGTCTTTTATAACCAATAACTAATAGTACAGTTCCAACTAATGAAAACAACTGATTTGAAATCGCAAGTGCTGCTGAAAAAAATGTTGATCAGTGATATTCACTTATTCAGATTCAGATATTCAGGTCATCATACTGATATTCAGCTTACTGTCATAGAGGAGGAAAAAAAAACACAAAATATTCACATTTAAGAGCTAGAATCAGAAAATTTTGAAATTGTTTTTTCTTAAAAAAGTGACTCAAACCCATTAATTGATTATCAAATTAGTTGGTGAGTAATTAAACAGTTGAAAAATAATCAATTAATCAATTGATTGTTGCAGCTGACGATCAAAAACGTGTACATATTTCACACAGATTTACATATCAACAAATAAGAAGGGAATGCACAAGCGGCTGCTGCCAGAGTGAAGAGTTGTAGGTGACAGGCACAAAATGTATTTTCTGCAAACATCATACGGTGTGACATTTCCGTGTTATGGAGGAGTACGTGGGCACGCGGCCTGGGTATCGCAATTTCGCAACCACACAGAAATTTGGCACAAGAGGCCCCACCGTGTGCTGCCCGGCATCTCCAGTTTAGTCACATTACTGAAAAGCACAGAGCAGACGAAGGCTTGCGATATCTGCATTTCATCATGCCATCACAGACAGCGTTTATGGAGCTGACAAACAGCGTTTAGAGCTGATGGCCTGGAGCAAATCAGACCAGGAGACAGACTAACACTGTCTGCACTGCTGTTCCAATTTGGCTGAGGCTTTATAACACATGTCTTCTTGATCCAACACCTCCAAAGAAATAACTGGCATTTGCCTGTCCAAGGCTTCCCCAGTCAGTTCAAGAAGCCATCCCGTTGTGGGCGAAAACAGGCCGCTTTTTATGGCTCTTTTATTTCTTGATGAGTACCATTAATTTCTCGGGGCAGACCTCAGTGCTTAGCAGCTGGCATTTTTTTTTTTATTCCTTGGAGACAACATGACTGCGTTATCCTCCTTCTGGTAATGAATTGGCAGGAGTTATGTGTGTTTTATTGTTATTGTTTAGCGCTTTAGTTGGGAGGCTGATTTCTCTGTTCATTCTCTGAGTATGCAGCATATCTCATCCTTGCAGTCCTGAATGGCTATTTATGTCTTGTAGATGTTTTGCCAAGGCTGCAGTCTGGAGTAAATTCTTATTCCTTCTCAAGTACATTATTTATTTTCTCCTCCACTATCAGCCGGGAAGCTTCCTCCATAAAGATCATTCACATTAAAACTAATTAGATTTATTTGGGCCCATTACAATGCCGCCTCCCTGTGCAAACAGTCAGGATTTCAGTGTTGTTCTATTGCTGTTTGTGCTCTGGGTTGACTACAACATAAACCCTCTTTATCACTTTGACAGATACTTGGCCGTCTCAGTTCAGTCACTTTCCAACATTATTGTGGTTTGTTCACAAAAACTGCGATGACATCATAAAAAAAGCAAGTAATTGCTGTTTTCCTTTGCATGCACTGAAGTAACTGAATACAAAAACACAGTTTCCTCGCTATAATTTAATAAGCTTCTTCAAAAGGGTTGGGTGATATTGAGATTCCTCTACTGACAGTATTGCTTAAGAAAAACAGCAATATATATGAAACCTTAAGAAAGAGACATACTTGGATAGAACTACTGTATCTATGGACTGGAGACGCACATGTTTTAATATCCACAGACTGGATGATGCAGAGTGTCGGCAGTAAGTGTTACTTTACACATGGACATGCAGAGATCAGAAAAATGGAGGGCTGTGCATGTTTTTTTTTTGTTTTTTTTTTTTAACATTCAAAGCTTCTGATGAGGTTTTCAAATTTAGTGTCATATGTGTCAAACTCAAGGCTTGCGGGCCAAATCCGGCCAGGCACCCCATCTTATGTGGCCTGCGAGGGCTTGCAAAGAATATATCATGCTTATCATACAATTCTATGCCGCTTTACAGAAGTACGGTGTCTTTAGACTACATGTCTCACAATGTGATGGGGTCATAAAAAAAATTATGAATAGTACCAACATGTCCAGGAAAAGAAAAGTTGATGGAGATGGAAGGAAATTTCCTGAGAGCCACACAGAGGATCCATGTTAGTGGTTGATGGAGAGCAGCCGGTATGTCTTCTTTGCTACGAGGCAGTAAAACACTGTCACACCACTGTCATCTACCACATGATCTCAGCTGATCAGCTGTTGATCACTAACAGTTTATACGCCACAGACTGAACGTTAGATCAGAGCTCATTGATCTGTTGGACTCCAGTTCTGCCCCTCTCAACTCCCACCACAAAGTTAAACAGAGTTAATGGAAGTTTGATAATATTTGTGTGATGGTAAAAAAATAAAATAAATAAATAACGTTATTATTCACTTAAGAATTATTTTGATTTGATGGATGATTAATGATGAGGGTTTCTGAATCTCATAAATTCCTGGGATTTATGTTATAATAACATAGAAATGTGAGCGTGTGTCCACATACAGTATTTTTGTGTCAATGTGCTGCATATATATTGATGCACAAGCAATTCTGTAATATGATCAAAATTAGATATATTTATATAGTCTTACAATTACCACTGGTCTCTTTGAAGTTGCATGTTAACAGCAGACACAGAACAACATCAGCATTTATTTGGTCTCATGTTTGTGTGTAAGATTCACTCGCCTTTTAGCTCTGTTTTGGTCTCTTCCCACCCTTTTGAAGGAAATATCAGGCTGTTAAGCTGCTAAATACTTCACCATGTCCACCAGCTAGTCGCTAACTTCGTCCATCTGTTGTTTGATGTTGAGCAGGGAAAGAGAGTGCAGGAGCAGTGAACGAGCCAAAACAGGTAAAGTTGTAGACCATAAAACTAAAACCATGAGCTGAAAGACACTTTTCAGCTCTGTTGAGCTGGGGTTTCACTGGGTTTCTTCATTATAAATGACACTCTTTAACATTATGCGTAAAAAAAGTTCAATTCTGGCCGTTTTTGATGCTGTACTGTCACAGCAAACAGAGAGATTGTATCCAGTCGCTTGTCAGCTGTTTCTTTGCTTTATCCAGCTCACCAGCTTGGTTGGTGGTTGCTTGGAAAGCTTGTCTGGCAGTATGGCCAAAAATGAGGACAGTGAGGAAATCCAGTGTGTAATTGCAGCTCTAACAGCAGCCTGGGTTAGCGGTTTGTGCAGGAGCTGAGATACAGACCTGGAGGGTGACTCCTCACAGACTGTTGATGCAAGCTTGGCTGGATAGCCAAGTCAATATAATATCAGAAATCACAAGAGGTCTGAGGGGGCCTTACAATGTACACATCCTGTGGCACCCTCTATACTTAGACCATCTGGATAAGGAAAATATAGACCAACATAGTAATATTACAGTATAGGCAGTCAGGATGACAAATTTTACTACTGTATAGGAAACACAATGTGCTCTTTCAGTTAATTAAGACTTTAACCGTGCAAGAGCAAGGTCAGAGATACCAACGTGATTTTACAGTCCATACAGGACTGTACAGTGGCCGGTGGTGTCCAAAACGCACTGAGATCCAGTAATACAAGCACTGAGGTCAGGGTTTTCCTGCATAGATAATTCCAACGTGGCTGTCTCCGTCAAATTTCGTCCCACCTCCAGCTCTCTCTCCTCACGGATACGCATCAACAAGTGTTGCGCTTGGTGGATTTCTGGCATTTGTAACTGCATTTGCAACAAAATTCAGAAATTTTACTGAAGTAAAAATGAAAACTGTAACCACTGTATGAAAATACTTTTAAACTTTATACGTTTAAAATGTTATGAAAGTATTAGCATCAAAATATATTTAAAGTAGCCCACCAAAAGTAAATGTACTCATAGTGCAAAATGGCTCATGTCAGAATATATCAGTATATCTCTATCGTAAGTATTGATGCCTTAATGTGTTAATCACTTTAATGCTGCAGCTGGTAAAGGTGGAGCTCATTTTAACTAGCCTATTTTATATATTAATAATTATATACTGTTTAATAATACACCATAGTTTAGAAGTTGATTTATGTTTTGTATTAAGAATCTGAATCTTTAAGTAGCTAGTAGAAACTAATATTGTCAAATATATAATTAAAGTTAAAAGTGCAATATCTTGCTCTGAGATGTAGCCTAGTGGAGTTGAAACAGCTTATCCCGTCAGGGTTCGTGGCGGGGGGGCTAGAGCCAGTCCTAGCTGGCGATGGGCGAAGGCAGGGTTCACCGTGGACAGGTCGCCAGTCCACTGCAAACCATTCACGCTCACATTCACACCTATGGGCAAATTAGAGTCATCCATTAACCTGCATGTCTTTGGACTGTGGGAGGAAACCAGAGAACCCGGAGAAAATCCACGCTGACACGGGGCGAACATGCAGACTCTACACAGGGCCACACACCGAATCTGAACCTGTGACCCTCGCTGTGAGGCGACAGTGCTAACCACTGCACCACCGTGCAACCCGCTGTAAAGTTACATGAAATGGAAATACTCAAATAAAAGAAAAGAAAGAAAGAAAGATATTCCTTTTTAGTCCCACAGTGGGGAAATTCAGTTTTACACTCTGTTGTTCACACAGTACATACATAATGTCAATGGAGAGATGTCAGAGTGATGGGGCTGCTCCTGACAAGCGCCCAGAGCAGTTGGGGGTTTGGTGCCTTCTCAGGGGCACCTCGGCAGTGCCAAAGAGGAAAACTGGCACCTCCCCAAAAAACAATTGGTTTTGGTCAAGGGGGGATTAAAACCCGGGCCCCCCCACCCAAACCAAACCGAAATGGAAATACTCAAATAAAGTACAAATACGAAGAATAAAGTACAGAACTAGCCAAAATGTACTTAGTCACAGTCCACCACTGTTAGAGCACATTTTTATCATATGATCAAGCCAAGAGTCTTCATAGATCTAGTGACGCAATTAGCTTTAAAATGTCAAACGTTTTCTCCCGGGGGAGCAGGGAGCATGTCGACCCACCCACCCAGAGGGTCAGAGGTCAGAATGGCTCCACCTACGCTCCATACTATGAAGAAGGATTGTTTTACCACTTAAATTTTTTTTTTCTAACTGATAACCAACCCTCGTTAACTGGTTATTAATTGTTAACTGACAAGATGAGAGCGTTGCATGCAGCGTTGCTATTTTTAGTGCCTAACAAGCCCTTCAGCTGCAACAAAGATTCAGTGCACAAACAGGTTAAATCCACAGTTTATCACCAGCTGCAGTGTCCCCACTTCACCAGACCGGGAGAGTTAGCGGCCACGCCGCCGCCTGTAGTGTCCCAGTAAGTTTCTAGCGCATCATTTAGTTTAGCTGTGAGGTTTTCAGCCCAGCTACTCTGTCTGTCAAGTGTCTCACAAACTGTGTGTTTGTGCGATTCAAAGCTGTAGTGTCACAAACATATGGTCTGTCAGCGTGGCGTAACTTTAACAAGTGCCTGACGGACCCTGGCGTGGGCAGTGTGGGGTTGTCGGTGCCGTTATCGCTGTGGACGTAGCAGCACAGTGTGTGTACAGTTTATTTGTATAATTGTACTGTTTTTGTAAGTCCTCAGACCCAAACTAAGCTCCTGTAGCACCAGCTCAGACTCACTTCAGGTGGACTGTTAAGGCAGACCAGCTATTCTACTAAGTATAAAGCCACTCCTCTGAGCTTTTCTGTTTATTTCATTTTAGATATTTCTTTTAACTAAATTATTAATGTCAGCTAAGACTTAAACGGTTAATTATTAACATCCCTAGTAAGCACAGATTCTGAAAGTAGATTGAAAAGGTTAAAAAAGCAGGTTGCTGAGACACATCTCTTTCTGGTACTTTTGAAAAGAATGGAAAGTTAGAGACTGGTCAATAATTATTCGTCTGGATTAAGGTTTGGTTTCTGTAGTAGAAGTTTAACCTCAGCAGTAATAAAGCTCGTGGGTCAGTGGCAGCCGCAAGTGACAAATTAACACTATTCAGTGGTTTTGGTTCCAGAAATGGCCAGAGATATTTAAAAAGTTTAGTCGGTTGGAGAGCGGGAGGCAGCTGGTAAGTTTATAGGCCAGCAGTTTGTAAGACACTGTCTGGGATCCGACATATTAATATTACACTACAGATTCTGCAGAAATAACTGCAGCTCAGGAACTAATTTTGTGTCTATTTTCATCCATTTTTCTGCTTAAAACAATCGTCCCTCTCTTTCACCCTGTCTTTGTTAGAGACAGGTTGGGGGTTGGACATACTCTGTGCCTTCAGGCTCCGTTTGGTTGGGCTGTGAATCAGAGTGCGGTGTGAGACGTTTACTAATGTCATTCCAGACTGAGGCTACTGCTTACTGCCATTTGTGAACATAACCTTGCACACAGGCCAGGACATAAACCTTATGGCAGATGGAGGAGAAAGACAGTCTGCAGACAGAAAGAGAGACTTTATCTCATCAAAGAGGACTCCATTAATCACAAATTATTCACAGATTTTTTTTCTTTTTATCTATTCACAGTGCACCTTAAAATGTGGATTTGTTAAGTATTCAATACTCATCAATATGGGAGTGGGCAAAAATGCTGCTTTATGCAAATGTACATTTACATTTATTATTATTAGAAATCAATTAACACAAAACAATAACAGATATTGTCCAGAAACCCTCACAGGTTCTGCATTTAGCATAAAAATCTGCTCCAATCAGAACATGGCAAACTGCAGCCCAACAGGCAACAACAGGACCCAGAGAACCCATTTACATTCACACATCTGGAGGTCAGAGGTCAAGGGACCCCTTTGAAAATGGCTGTGACAGGAAAGCATGGACAAGCTAGTATGATTGGTACCAATGGTAGCAGTATCTTTAAAACTGAGCCTGGTACTACTTAAAACTGAGCCTGGTACTACCTAAAAATCATAAGTTGTGTTCATGCGTTACAGAAATTAGTGCCATCTTTTCCACTGGATTAACTCTGACAGCCCTAATTTAAATAAAAGTAATATTAAACTTAAGACAATGCATGATTAGATAATATTTGATTACATACAGAGTAGTCTGTGTCAGGGAATGAAGAAATGCCAACAGGAAGAAATGCAACTTTTTTTATAACAGACATTCAACTCAAATTTTAAAACCTTTGAAACCTCCCTTGTCATGAAGAAAATTACAGGTCACAACATTTTACACTTGGCTGAGGTCTTTAGTCCCACTGGGGTGACCAAAGGAGAGTCACTTGGTCACACATTTGCATTGGCATATTTTTTGGATAACTCAAAGTTTAAGATGCATTGTAGCCTGTGGTGAGATGTGGGAATGCCCTCCACACATACAGTATGTTTGTCCTCATTGACAGCTTCTAGGCGTATATTAAAATTCTTCTGTAGCTTCCCCCCCACACACAAACAACGGCTTTTCAGACCTCTGTCATCTTCACAAAGCACACATTTTTTTCCTCCGTCCTTTCTTGACCTTTAAAAGCTGAGTTTGTCATTTGTTTCAGCGGGCCAGGCTCATCCTCTTCCCTCCAAGGCTTCGTTCTTCTGCCGTGCCTTGCTGTTTCACCGCTGATTGTGCCTCCTTCATCTGTCACAGCCCTCTCGCTGTCTGAGACGAACAGACAGTGATGGATGCTAATCACTCTGCCTGTGTGCCCATCCACCCCACCGCCTAGTCAACAAGCCTCGCCCAGGTTTCCCCCTTCCACACTATGAATAAATGAGCCGCTCTCCTCATTTCCACCACTGTTAGTAATTTACCTGCACCCCATTATTGTTGAGCTCAGGCAGCATTCCTTGTACTTCACATAAAAGTGGGGGGTTGGCAGAATGCTTTTGGCATCATTCGGCAAAAAAAAAATCCATAATAACCTTTCAGCATATTGTAATTCAGGTGTTCTTAGAGAAAATTAGACTTCTGCACCTCTTCATGGCTCAGTTTTCAGACTAGATAATCCAACCTGTGATGGGAGACTTCAGCCAATCACAGGTCATTTCAGAGAGAGAGAGTTCCTATTGGCTGTTCCTTCAGTAAATGGTTAAAGCTAGGCTGATCAAATATGAATTTGTATTCTGTTACTGTAATGCCTATTTCTCTCTGCAGACGTCTTTAGAATCATCTTGTGGTTTCTGTTTAGCTGTAAAATGAGATAGTTTGGTGGTCGGTGCTCAGCGTTTCCTCAGCTGGTCTCAACATGGCTGACGGGTCACAGACTTTTTTGATCAGCGCTGCCTAGTTTGACCATTTGATCGGAGTTTTGAGTGATTGACAGCTGACAGAGACGGCAAGGCTCCAGCTCGGCTCTGATTGGTTGTTTTCCTCTGGTCTCGGAAATCTTGCAGATGCCTTTAAGAGCACCAGAGGACACAGAAGCACGATTGTTTTTTTTTTTCAGATTACCTGTTTCATGCACTACTTTCAGGACATAAACTTTTACATTGCTCCAATTCTACGCACCGCAGCTTTAAAATATGTAAAACAAACAAGAAATGTATGCATGCTCCTACTTTTTCTAAACCATTTCCTCAAACTAAAAATCCCCAAATCTTGTTTTTTTTTTGTAGCTTTCTCTCTCATGTGAAATGCAAAGTGAGCTTTCCTTGGCCGCTAATCTGCTCTGCTATTCATAAAGTGTTTATAAAGTGCAGGAAATGAAACACTTTACAGTCAGAGACATTTCTATAGAAATAGATCATTCTGTGGCCCAAAACCATTTATTTTCTTAGCTAAAAGATGAGGTGCTGCAGAGGAGAGGTCTCTAGTTAAAGCTACCTCAAAATAACCGCTCTGATCTCGGCAGAGCTCATGTTGTGTTTGTTTGCACAGATGGCTTTGTTGTGTTTATTGCTGTGGTTTGTTGCTCACGATAATCGCTTGAAATATTTGTGGCCAGGCAGCTGATTGAAATGTATGCTGCACAAACTATTAGAATGGTCCAGTGGCTTTTGTAACATCATTTTTGGATAATTTAGTTAAATATGTGATGTCTGATGTGGCATGCAGTATTGTAAATTGATCTCTGACATGTTTGATTTAACATTAGTGTTGTGGTTTGCAGATTTTACGTTTTGGTAAAATCCTGAATAGCAGGAAGTCGATACACACTCCTGAACAAGCTGCTGTGTTCGATGAGCGCTTCTCTGTTGTGCTGGAATTCAGAATTATATTTTCAGTAATAAGCTGCTGATGGATTTCTTTGTCTGAACACATTTGAAACAGTTAACTATAGATGAATATCTCCCACCTCTCTTTATGAAAGCTTGCTGTGTCTAAACCTACGAAGTCTCATGTGACTGGATCTGTGGTCGTGGTCTTGAAGATAAAAAGAAGTCCTGAGTGGTTTTGACTTCTCAGGGTTTTAACCTTTTTTGTGTTTTGGGTTCCCTATCATGATCAAATTATTTTAAAAAATGAACGGCTGCTCTTGACTTTTTCTTTTCATTATAAATTAATCAGATTATTATTTTATCTTTTTTCCACTAAAGCCCAAGATGTTTTCTTCAAATGTCTTGTCTTGTTTTTTTCCAACCATCAATCCAAACTACAAATTTATTCACTTTACTATCACATAATACAATAAAAGCAGAAAATTTCTCATAATTGAGAAACCATAATATTTGATATTTTTTCCAGGAACAACAACTTGACTTGATAACTTGCACAACTTAAGTCCAACGTAGGCGACAAAGTTGTTAATATTTCCTACACAAACCAGAACCAGAGGGACATGCTGATGAAAAATTGTTTAAAAATATTATTGTTCTCTGTTTCTGTCCTTTTGTTGGAGAAACTGTTGTCAATAAAACTCTCTAAAACATAGTCCTGCTTTTTGAAAAGTTTTGTGAGTATTTCCCTTGAAAACAATAGTGATTTTTTATTTATTTATTTTTACTATATTTCAATAAATTTTTGTAAGCCTGAATCAATATAATTTTGTCATCAGAGTCTTAAGCAAAGCTAGAAGGAAGTTACTGCTTGTATTGTCGTAGTCGGAGTAAAGTGAGGAAGCAGAAAATGCTCTGAGGGTCTGAGATCTGCAGGGATACAACTTATACCCTCTTATTTTAAATCCAAAATATGGCAAACACTCCACATGCAGCAACGTATGGAAGCATTTGGAGTTTTGTGTTTCGCACATTGTTTTGAAAAGCAGAGCTGGACTTGGCTAAAG
Organism: Pterois miles; assembly: GCA_947000775.1. Lineage (NCBI taxonomy): Eukaryota > Metazoa > Chordata > Actinopteri > Perciformes > Scorpaenidae > Pterois > Pterois miles. The sequence goes on from CAMQGK010000238.1 coordinate 2,994,859, forward strand.
CTATATGCTAACTTTGTTCTGGGCAGGTATCATATTTCAGTAATATTACCAGCATGAGTTCACATAGTGCTAATCAATTAAAAAGAAAATCCCTCTGGTTTGAGGGAAGTATCTTTATTCTTTGATTTCTGGGTTGCTGGTAAAAAATAAATAAATGAATAAATGATTCCTGACAATAACTGACATATATCAATATCTGACTACTACATGCTGAAAATAAAACATTTTTAATGCATCAATCCAGAGATTTTCCAATGTAAAAGTGTATGATTCATTTTTTCCCATGATCTACAGTAGTGTTGAAAAAAAAAGAACAAAAATCGCAATAAATCGGAATATTGAATCACAATACAGGTTGAATTGGCCCCCAAGTATCATGATAGTGTCGAATCAGCAGATAAGCATGTCGTTCTAGCCCTGGCCCGTAATGTATTATGGGATATTGAGGGCTGTGAAGTACATCGTCATTCTGTCCAGCACACTGGGACAAATGTAGGGTTACGTTTCCTGGAGCCTTTGTTCGGTCTTCGGGTCAGTTATCACATATTTAGTAGAAATGTGTTGGATCCAGTCGGCGAACTGTGGCACAGTTACAGCGTCTCGTCTTTCTTCGGGAGCCGTGAGCTGGCAGATCTGGAGCTCATTGAGTCTGATGGTAACCAGGTTTATAAGGCAGCGAATTCATCGACCTGAAACGCACGCCTCACTTTAGCTTTGTATTGATTCAGAAGGCACCATCCTTGTTGAAAGGCTCACCATTTTTTTTATTTTTTTTTTTCTCCTTGGCTGTAAATCATGTCTGCGTGATGAATATGAATTGTAGCAGCACAAAGATTCAGGTTTGACATTTGACATCTTTTAAAGAGAGGATAGTTTAAATCCTAAATCAAACTCAGAGTAACACATTCAGTTTATCTGTATCACCTACCACACACCCACCACCAATGTCACCAAGTCATGCTGACTTGAACATTTTCACTTTCACGTTTAAAGAAAACCCCCTGAGGCAAAACTGTGATTTGTGATTTTGGGATATACAAAAATAAATTGACTTGATTAAAATAGCTGCTCAACTGAACAACCCAGCATGGAGGTTAGATATTGTGCAAAGGCACAACATATATATTTTTCAGCTTTCTGTACTCAGGTACTGTGCATTGTTAGTGGGACTTTTACAGACTGTGGCAAGGTTATCTGGAGTGTGATAAATGCTGCATATTGTAATGAATAATGTAATTGGCCCACCTACAGTATGTGTAATGCTTTTATGCACAATACACAATATATATGCAAGAGATAACAATTTGTTTCCAAGTGAGAGCTTGATTACTCGCTCAGCATTGGAACAATGTTTTTTCACCTGGTTTAAATGCTCTTACACCGGCCCACAGAGAGTCTGAGCCCCGTGTATGAACTGAGGAATCCGGACCTCTGAGTTGAACTCCGGGATGAAGATGAGTCTGAAGATGTGTTTTGTTTGCTTAGTTACCCTCAAGGCTATTTCCTGTCACTAGTACTCTGCACACTGACAGAGAAGGAGCCCATTGGCAGATCGTTGTGGCCACTGGCCTGCACATGCATTGAACTTTAAAGTTGGCTCGAGGTCTGCCTTCCTTTGTGTGACTGGAATCCACTCCGGCGAAGTTCAGTTCACATGAGTCTTTTATGCAACGCTGGGCAGGAAACACTGAAGCTGCAAATATGAGCGTCTCAACAGCATCATTTACATTGTGTCAGTAAGTAAATTTACTTAGAGCGTTATTTCTAGCTAACCCAATTAATTATGGCTGATTTGAATGTGATTATTTTTATATTTAAAGGTTCTGTTGAGATTTTGAAAGAAACTTCAGATTTCTGTCATATTTTATGACGTCATCACCGTAAAACATGCATACCTCCCTTTTTGTGCGGTAAGTGGTAGAGGAGTTTTTAGACTGCAGTGAACATGTTTTTGATAGGCTAAACACCAACAAGTATGGATTGAATAGCATTATGGCTGTCAAAGTTAACATGGTAACGCAAATTTGTTTTAATGCCACTAATTTCTTTAACACATTATTGACACTTGTGATTTTTAGGCTATATTTAGATCTGTGTTAAAGTTAGATAAGATAAGATGACTTGATGTGAAACTAGAAAACCGAAGGACTCCATTGGTACCCACCATGTCATACTACCATGTTGCGAAGGAGGTTAAATAATACTCCAAACTTTGGCGAGGAATAGCGTGGCCATTTTCAAAGGGGTCCTTTGACCTCTGACCTCAAGATATGTGAATGAAATAAATCATATGCAGTTTGGATCAAGTCATAGTCAAGTCAGCACACTAACAGTGACAGCTGCTGTTGCCTGTGGACGTGTTTACCTTGTTATGATTTCAGCATATTTTGTTGTGAAATGCAGCATTATTATTATGGTTATGTACTCTAAAGGTAATTCATGGTGCTGTCAGATTGCTGCTAGACCTCCCCATTAACACAGGTGTATGTGATAAGTGAGAGAGCAAACAGGTTCTTGACAACAGTGAATATGTTATTTTTGAAAGGATAAATGCTAACTAATATTTAACAGAATTTTTAGTTAGATAAAAAGGTGAATTTTGGAAATGATTACATCTATCTTTTTACAATAACTTTTAGACTTTTGGACTTACATCGCTCTGGAGTCATTGGTAATGTTTGAGTTGGAAACAATCCTACATAGCCACCACTTATATTAGTGTAATCTCATCTTAACCTGCAACTGGGTAGAAATTCTGGGTTTAAACACCATAAATAGAACATTACATAAATTATGAATGAAGCTTTGAAGCAGTACAGCCCTACCTTTAATTCACCTGATGTGCTGCAGCGAGTCCCACCTGATCCAGAGTGTATCCTCTCACCGTCAGTCAAAGTGTGCTTGTTCCTTTGTGTGGGCTGAATCACAGAAGAGTTGAGTCGGCATTGTTCCACCTAGCAGTTGAATATAATTAACTTTGAGTGCCCAGTCTAATGCAAATAGAGAAAACAAGTAAAATGTTGGCAAAGTTTCAGGTGGTGTTGAAGGTGCAGATGAGGAGGAACTGGAAGGTGCCACAAATGAGCACGCATTGAATTCAAGAAACGGTCTTTACAGAATATGACTGCATGGCCAAAAGACAACGGAAAGGCAGGAAATCCAGTCAGTGGAGCAGGACAGCTCTCTGTTGGCTCATGACGCTACACAGCCTTAAACATCCCCAGATGGGATGAGATAATGGAAGCCAGAAATGTGTTATTGAAATATTTTTATATTTATGGTTCGAGCACCGAAGGAGCCGGACCCTTTTGAGTTTGTTCCTGTTTATTATTTGCTGTCTTAAGCCACGGCTCAAATTGCGCTGAGCAGTGAGCTACAAACATGAAACTTGGCACAATAACTGCTTCCCAAGAAATATGACCCCAATCAGCCACATGGTGGCGCTGTAATTAATGCCCAAAAATGTGATTTTTGACAGGCCACGCCCTCACACGGTGAGTTCGATTGACTTGAAAGTTGACGTGTCAGATCCTCGTGCTCTAGAAAAAGGCCTCTATTAATTGACCACTAAAGTCCGCCCACGAGATTTTCTGCCATTTTTAATTTTTTGAAAGAATAATTTTAACATCTCCTCCAACCAATTGCTACCAAATTTTCCATTGATCATTATTGGACTAAGCTCATCAAAACTTATCAAAAGCTTATTGATATCTTATTGTGTTTTGAAGAGGATGACCAACAAACTTTGCAAAAGGCAGGACTTAACAGGAAGTTGGACATAATTCATTGACCTTTTGTCCAATCATCATAAATCTTAGTGGATATCTTCAGGACGTGTTGGGGAATAGGCAACCAAAGCAATAAGAGCTCAGCCTATAGGAGGCATCACAAATACCAAAAACTAGTACCTCAAGTCCCTGTGGACAGAATTTCATCAAATATGGTGCACATGCTGTGGGGCAAGTATTTACCAAGATCTGAAGAGTCATATTGATTGGTGCATGTGGGTACAGCCTATTTAGCACTACGCTGTACACTATATTATGCCTTTGCTCAATTTGCTGTGAGCTGGATCTGAGCACGAGTTATGAAATTTGGTGCTATAACTGACCATGATGTCATAATTATTCACATAAAATATGGTCCCAGTTGGCCAGAGGTGGCGCTATAATCGACAGCCATAAAAGTGCCTCCCTTACACCTTAAGTCCGATTGACTTGAAATTTCTTTAAGCAGAATTAAACCATCTGAAATGACTTTGCTCTGCATTGTGAAGCCCGAAACCTGATCACTGCTGGCCGAGGATTTGATTTTCACAATTCAGCTGCTTCCTTCTGTTGAGAAAAATGGCTTGAACCCACAAATTGCTGTTTGCTGCTGTTATTTTTAATGATTTTGTATACAATCTATTTTTTTTATTTCAGGAAATGTTAAACAGAGCCTGCTCTCCAGTCATTTTAGCAAACAAATCCCTAACAGATTCTTTACCACTGAATGTGTGAAATAAATGTTGCTCTGAGTTATAAATAAATGATTTCCAGTTTCATGTTCAGTATAAAGCATTGATTCACTGCAGGGACGGATCATTTTGTGCACAGATGTCTGATCAAAGTTAATGACATAATAGCTCCTTAATGCAAATTAGTTTTAACGCCACCGATTTCTTTAACACCTTAACACAATATGTAATTTTTATGTTGCAGTGGACTCAGTTTCAAAGCTAAAAGATTCTGGTGTCATATGAAACTAGAAAACCTAAAGAATCTACTGATATATAGCTTTCACTTCCATGCAACGTCACAATCATAAACCATGTTTTCAGGAAGCAGTGAACCAAGAAAACCACAATACTGTAATCCTAATTAGCATCTTCCTTTGTCCCCCTTTACTTGAGTTGTTAGGGATCTGTACACAGGTATACAAGCAAACACAGAGAGATCAGGTCTTAGGTAAAAATCAGCGTCTTTAATACAGTCCTTGGTCCGATACACAGTAGTCAGGCAGTAAGGCAAACAAATCCAAAACGCTAGGCTGAGGGCTAGGTCAGATAACAGACAGTTCAATGCACGGGTGGTCAATAACTCACAAAGGAAGAACGCTGGAACTCTTGGCATGGGAACACAAGACGATCTGGCACAGAGG